>VWZI01022794.1:0-29085 GCA_013396835.1 Psilopogon haemacephalus
CCCTTGAACCAGGTCGTCACGCCTTCAGAGTAAGGCAACAATCTTGCCACCAGCTCCTGAAACCACAAGTTCAATCAGTGTGACAAAGTTGCTCTGTAAGAGAAGAAATATCAAAAAAGCCTTTTGAAGGCATCGGTTTATAAGGGGGCCCTTCTCCCAGGAGGTGCCCAGCAGCATGTGATTACTCTCCATATCCTCTTACTAAATGCTCAGAAACAGGTTTTTTGCTTTGCCTGAAAAAGGCAACGTTGGAACAAGTGCCTGCTCTTCCATCCAGATGCAGTGACCCCATCTCTGAGTCTCTGCTGCAATGAGGGTATCACAGAATCATAGAACATTAGAGGATGGAAGTGACCTTGAAAGCTCATCCAGTCCAACACCCCTTCTTGAGCAGGATCACCTAGACCAGATTACACAGGAACACATCCAGGCAGATCTTGAATATCTCCAGAGAAGGAGACTCCGCAACCACCCAGGCAGCCTGTTCCAGGGCTCTGTCACCCTCACAGGGAAAAAATTATTTCCTCACGTTTCCATGGAACTTCCTATGCTTCAGGTTCCACCATTGCCCCTTGTCCTGGGCATCATTTAGCAGAGCCTGGCTCCAGCCTCTAGGCACTCACCTTTACATCTTTATAACTAGGAATGAGGTCACCCCTTGGGCTCATCCTCTCCAAGCATCACAGTCCCAGCTACCTCAGGCTTTTCTCGTAGGAAGATGTTTCTCTGCCTTCAGCATTTGTGTGGCTCTGTGCTGAACTGTCTCAAGCAGTTCCCTGAGGTCTCTCTTGAAGTGAGGGACTCAGAACTGGACACAATGTTCCAGATGTGGCTTCATCAGGGCAGAGTAGAGGGGGAGGAGATCCTCTCTTAACCTGCTAACCACAGCCCTTCTAATCCACCCCAGAATGGCATTAGCCTTCTTGAATCTGAGCTCACCACGAGGAGGGTGTGGATTACTCCCACTGTGAGCTTTATCTCACCCATGCAATATAAGATAATCTACAGATTCAACTTCAAACTTTGTAATATTTATAATAAAATAAATTTAGAAGCTGAAAAAGTCCTATTTTTTTAAATTAGTGTAAAATAGTTGAAAACAAAATCCTTCAGTCTTTTGCTCACTCATCATTAAGACTACCGAAAGCAGTATTTAAAAAAAAAAATAGTCACAACACTCATATCGGCAACTTTTGTGTTAGAGGGAACAAACAACAGGTGTCTCACAAGGAGAGCACAGAAAGCTATGCAAATTCCATGCTATTCCTACCCTGCAGTAGCTATTGTCATTGCAGAATACAAGAAGGACATGGACCTAATGGAGGAGGTCCAGAAGAGTGCCACAAAAATTATCAGGACATTGGAGCACCTTTGCTATGAAGACAGGCTGAGGGAGCTGGGGTTGTTCAGCCTGGAGGAAAGGAGGCTCTGGGGAGACATTATTGTGGCCTTCCAGTACCTGAAGGGCGCTACACAAGAAGCGTGGAAAGGAATTGTTTACATAAGCCTGCAGTGACAAGATGAAGGGCAATGGTTTTAAATTAGAGTAGATTTAGGTTGGGTGTTAGGAGGAAGTTTTTTACCATGAGGGTAGTGGAACACAAACAAGTTGCCCAGCAAGGTAGTTCAGGCCCCATCCTTGCAGATATTCAAGGTGAGGCTGGAGAGGCCTGTGGGCAACCTGATCTAGTTGAGGATGTCCTTGCTGAGTGCAGGGGAGATGGACTGGATGACCTTTGGAGGTCCCTTCCGACACAGACCATTCTCTGATTCTGTAATATGAATGTGGTGTAATTTGACTCACACCATTATAATTTCTGTACTGTTTCTTTTCATTTTTATGAGATGTTTCATAATTGATAATACATAAGAAGACTTCCCTGAAACATCTAATACTGTCATGATAGATTTGTATCTTAAAACTGCGTTTCTCATGGGATTAATTTTTGTGGTTATAAGTACAAAATTCAACATGTGTCATATTCTACCTTTTCTTATTTATGACTAAAATACTTTCTAATTGTAATTTCCTAATGATAAAAACACTTCTATGTGTTTTCACAGAGGATGGCTTGAAATCACAGATTTGCTTTCCCTATGACTTTGTCATTCCTTTCTACATAACAGAAGAACAAAAAACACCATTTTATATAACTGCTCAAAATATTTCACTGGTGGTTTCTGGCTTCTTTCACCTTCTCCACCTCCACAGTTGCCAGCTTCATCCTAACAGAACCACAGAATGTCAGGGGCTGGAAGACACCTCAAAAACTCATCCAGTCCAACCCCTCTGCCAGAGCAAAATCACCTAGAGCAGATCACACAGGAATGCATCCAGGCAGATTTAAAATATCCCCAGAGAGGGGCATTTCACAACCCCACCCTGGGCAGCCTGTTCCAGGGCCCTGTCACCCTCATAGGGAAAAAATTCCTCCTCATGTATACATGGAACTTCTTATGCCTCAATTTCCACCATTGCTCCTTGTCCTTGCATTGGGCATCACTGAACAGAGCCTTTTGGCACTCATCCTTTACATATTTATAAACACTGATGAGGTCTCAGTCTTCTCCAAGCAGCAGAGCCCCAGCTCCCTCAGGCTTTCCTTGTAACAGAGATGTTCCTTTCAGCATCTTTGTGGCTCTGCGCTGGACTCTCTCATGCAATTATTGATAAGCAGAGCTTATACAAATGAAAGGTTTCTTCTACTTCTCATGGCACCCCAGCAGTGAACAGGTTGGGGATGCACAAGAAGCTGGGAGGGGGGACAGCCAGGACAGCTGACCTCATCTGACAAAGGGATATGCTGAACCATATGACATCATATTCAGCATATGTGTGTGTGGAGAGATTTCCGAGAAGAAGTAGCCTGAGAGTGGTGAACAACCCACTGTCAGGAAAGCGTTTGAAAGAGAAGCACAGTGGAATGCCTGTGAGGAGAAAGTGCAGCTGGAACAGACGGAAGGAAAACAGAGATGCAGACGGAGAAGTTCATGATTCTGGAAAAGTTACCCAGAAGTTTTTTGGTAACTATGTGGTCATTGTTATGATACAGTAACCAATTATTGTCTTCTATATGTGATCCCCTGTGCCAATTACCTTGTAGTATTCACAAATGCCCCCCGCATGATGGCTATAAAAAGAGCTGTAGAATCACAAATAAACAGAGTTATGGCTTAATAACATTGATATTCATTGATCCCATGGTGATCCTCCTGACGTGTGGTTTGAGGCTATTTTAATGAGAAAAATGAATATATAGGCTGTGAAAAGAAAACAATGGTGATGTCCACTCCTAGCTTTACAGAGATATATAAAAGCAAGGACAAAAACATAGATAAGACAGTGTGTTCCTCTGTGTCTGAGCTCTGTCTATTGCTCATTCTCTCTCCTTAGCTTCTAGCTGGATCTGTGTAACCCAACTAATCAATTCTGCTTCTAACCGCCCCTCGCCAATCCTTCTAATTCACTTTACATGCAATCTCCTAGATTCTAGGATAAGGTTGGAGGGTGGGGAGAAGGTGGAAGGGTGGTTGGGAACCCCTCTTGGGGACTCTAATTTCTGGTAAGGGTATTGTGTTTCTGTATTACTTTTAACTTGTGTATTTCTGTATATACCTGTAAATATTTGTAATATATTGTAAATATTGGCTTGTATATTGTGTTAACCTGTGAATATAAAGCTTCATTCCTTCATTTTCAGCTGGCTTAGTCTAGTCTGGGTGAATTCAAAAGTGTGTGGTGGGTGGCTAACATCCAAACCATCACAGCGTGTAAAGCACAGCCTGTCCAAGATGATTCAGCACAGTACCAATATGAAAGCTCTTACAGAACTTTACATTACAGCATTTTGTAATAAAGATCAATAAAGCAGTAAATCAAGCATACCCGCTGAAGAAATTTAAAATATGACAATAAAAGTCCTATACTGTCTTTGTTTTTTTAATTGAAGTAAACAAGTCTTGCATTGGTTGGATCAGAAATAGAGGTAAGCGTAAAATAAAGTCTATAATGGACACACATTATTTGACTAACTATTTTGAGTTTAAAATATGGCATTGTCAGAGTTAAAACTTTTTTGTGAAAAATCTTTAACAGATTTCCTGGTTAAGAGAAATTGAAAAGTCCTCATGGAAAACCAAACAGCCTATAATTTTTCTTTATTTGTTTTTAATTTGAAATCTCTTTTCTGTATGAACAGATAAATTTACAATATAAAGAGCAACAAATAAAGATTCCAAACTAATTTGAGTAAAATATTTCCATTTTTCTGACCACCATTTTATTATTATAAAATATAAGTTAATGTATATTTTCAAGAGCTCACATTTCAGTACAATAAAGAAGGTATTTAAACACTGAATATTTATAGAATGGGAAAACAATTTCCCAGCCTGCTGTAAAGTCATTGCTTTCATTATAAAATGCTCTGCTTGGTTTAAATCATATGCCAAATAATTGTTTTATTCATTGCAACTAATGCAAATAACAATTCTACCTCCACAATCATGCTGTTTGTTACATGCAGAGGACAAAATTGTCACAAATGCAAAATTGTTTTATTCCCAGCAGGTGAGTTGCCTGTAGACTAATACACCAAGCAAACCTTAAAACTGCTTCTTGTTTGCACTCATGTAAAAATGTACAGTCATCAAGGAAAAAGACCAAAAAAAAAAACCAGGGGGGGATAATAACAAGTGGGCTGAGCACACAAAAATTGGCAGGAAGCTGCCTTTTCCAGATCCAACAGTTTAGGCAAGCAGGTCTTTGTAACACACATTAGCTGTCATTCATATTGGAAATCAGCAGAGCATTCCCATAACAAATGTGACCTTTTAGATTCTGTCAGAGATCACCAGAATAATTTTGAACAGCCCAATCATCTATTTTTCAAACACTTTCTGTTAATATTTCCTGAGAATCAGCTAGAGGCCCAGCAAGCAACATTAAAGTCAGGTAGAAGCATTAACGAAAGAGCAAAAGACAAAAATGGAGTCAGAAACCACAGTTGTACTAGTGAAAAAACACAGATGAATATTCAAATCCTTCCTAGGTCATAGAATAAAATCTAAGTTTTAGAAATACAAGCCCAGTTCACCGAGGTAAGTTAATACTTCTTCAAGTAAATCAACCCGAAGTTCTCAGATGGAGTTTTCCCACATGATGGGAACAAGCTCTATAAAGATTTGGAGGATTAATCACATGGACTTTCAATCACATCTTATCTGTCTAAATCAATACAGTAATCTTATTTGTGTCCTGTATGCCATTCTCACTCTCCAAATCAAGCCTTTTTCCTCCAAATTTTATTTCCTTTTAAATCTTCTCGTTGCCATTACAAACGATTTCCATACTGGAATCTCCCACCATGCTGTCTGTACTTATGTGTGCCATCCACATGGATTTGTACAAGTGATAAGCCTACAGCATTCATAAGCTCTCTAAAGTGCAATTAAGAGTACTTTCTACAGCAGATGTTTTTCCTTGCTTCTTCTTTCACATTTAGTAAGATTAAAAAGAAAAAAATAAAAACCTCAGCAGAGATTAAAATGAAAGATAGAAACATGATTGAAGCCAGCTGTGGACTGGGAGGAAATCCTCTGTTCTAGAATGTCTAAACAATCAGCATCTACATCTATGCATAGATGCTATGAAGTGAAATCATCTTCCAGCCCCATTTTTTATTTCCACAGACATTATCAAAAAGGTAAGGTCTGTTTGTTACAAGCCTCCCCTATTTACATAACCACAGGTGGGCCACGGTGGCATGTACAAACACTGGAATTAGTAGATAAAGACAGCTGAACTCCCTCTGTGGCTTTGAAAATGTGACCCACAATTCCCGTGTGGAAGTAGCATCTTCATCTTTTGCATATGACAAGCCTTTGGGGTTTTTACATTCAACTCACAGATGTTCAAAAACCTACCATATTTACTGCATGTTTAAGAGCTCATGAATAAACATGCTCATAGAGCACCTAGCACTGTTGGTACTTGCACCTGATAAAAACACTTCCTTCTTTTGGGGGAATGGTGGATGAGAGGATCAACATGAGCCAGCAGTGTGCACTTGCAGCCCAGAAAGCTAACCAGATCCTGGGCTGCACCAGGAGAAGTGTGGCCAGCTGGTCGTCAGCTGGCAGAGCCACTCCACTCTGCCCTGGTGAGACCCCAACTGGAGTACTGTGTCCAGTTCTGGAGCCCCTACTACAAGAGGGATGTGGACATGCTGGAGCGTGTCCAGAGAAGTGCCACGAGGATGATCAGAGGGCTGGAGCAACTCTCCTATGAGGACAGACTGAAAGAGTTGGGGCTGTTCAGTTTGGAGAAGAGGAGGCTCCGAGGTGACCTTATTGTAGCCTTCCAGTATCTGAAGGGGGCCTACAAAAAAGCTGGGAAGGGACATTTTAGGCTATCAGGTAATGAGAGGACTAGGAGGAATGGAGCAAAGCTGAAGGTGGGGAGATTCAGATTGGATGTGAGGAGGAAGTTGTTCAGCATGAGAGTGGTGAGGCCCTGGAACGGGTTTCCCAGGCAGGTGGTTGGGGCCACTTCCTTGGAGGTGTTTAAGGCAAGGCTGGACGAGGCTCTGTCCAGCTTAATCTAAGGTAGGGTGTCTCTGGGCATGACAGGGGGGTTGGAACTAGATGATCCTTGTGGTCCCTTCCAACTCTGGAAGAATGGAGTGCCATTGGCTTTCCTCCAGTCCACAGCCTTTTACCAAGAGATCTGGTTACCTTTTTTCTTCCCATCCCAAATGACCAGATACCCATTTGCAGTTCTGAGCGGATGTCCAGAGTGAGGCTCAAGTCATAATAAGAAAAATTACTCATTCTGCTTCATGCACTTCCATATGTAATTAATACTAGAGATCTGAGCTGAAGGCAGGTACACAACTTATCTACACTTTTCCCTTCCATGCATTCAGAGTCAGCTTTAATTAACGGAATGTTACACTGACTACACTTGATGACAACTGCAAACATATTCTGTTTAGGGACTGATCAAGTGTGTTTATGTCAAGAAGTTGCATAGTTATCCTGGAACTGTAATAGAAAATGTGCATCTTATGTGCCAACAAGACAACAGACAATTGACACAACCTTCTAACCATATTACCTGTGGTCACTTCAGCTAACACAAAATTATTTTCTTCTCAAATACACTTTCCTGCCAAAGACAGCAGATTATTTATTTGTGCAGGATTCTTCTGCATTATATATGTATACTATATATATCAATATATGCATGTATTATACATTCAATATATTTATCAACAACCTGGGTGAGGCCATTGAGGGCACCCTTAACAAGTACTAGGGGGTGTCTGGCAGCCCATCAAGCTGTGCTGCCATCTAACCAGATCTGGACAGGCTGAGAGCTGGGGGAAGGCAAACCTTATGAAATTCGATATGAACAAGTGCAGTGTCCTGTATCTGAGGAGGTGTATTGGTTTACACCCAGCTACCCTGAGCTAAAAGCCCAAAATAAAACTCAAAGCGGTTTGGAAGTGAGAATGGGGAATAATGCTTTTAAACAATGAAATACAGGAAGAAAAGGGTTTTCTGCTCCTTACAGGAAGCGAGGGGGAAGGGATACAGAAAAACCCGGGAGGAGGAGGGGGTAAGGGAGAAGGGATACCACCGCGGCAGGGTTTTAGTCCAAAAAAGCAAAGTCGCGGTCCCACAGTTGGTGGTGCTGAAGAACAGAAGCAGGTTGCAAAATGCAGCTAAACAGTTCTCGGTCTCCACGTGGCTTGTTGCAGAGCATGTGGAGGAGCAGCGGGGAGCGGCAGGGAGTGGCAGCAGTGCGGCAGCGAGAAGAGGCCGAGGGTGCGAAAAAAAGAGAGAGAGAGGGGGGCTGAGTTCCCCCTTTTATAGCCCAAATCCGGGCAGGAAATGGGAGTGTTCAACCATGCCACCTGGGAGGAACAGGGCCAGACCACCTCTGGGACAAGGCAGGGGGGTCCCAGGTGGCTTAACCCTTTACAGGAGGAATAACAACAAACACCTGCACAGGTTGGGGCTGCCCTGCCAGAAAGCAGCTCCATGGAGAAAGACCTTGGAGTGCTGGTGGGCAGCAAGTTCAGCATGTGCTACCAATGTGCCCTTGTGGCAAAGAGAGCCAAAGGCATCCTGGGTGGCATCAAGAAAAGCATGGCCAGCAGGGCTAGAGATGTTCTCCTGCCCCTCTACTCTGCCCTGCTGAGACCACACCTGGAATACTGTACCCAGTTTTGGGATCCCCAGTTCAAGAGAGACAGATACCAGCTGGAGAGAGTCCAGCAAAGAGGCATGAGGATGACTTGGGGACTTGAGCATCTCCCATCTGCAGAGAGATGGAGATTCTCCAGTTTAGTCTGGAGAAGGGAATGCCAAGAGGAGATCTGATGTGTACAAATATCTGAGGGGTGGGTGTCAAATGGACAGCAGCAATAAGACAAGGAGCAATAGATACAAACTGGAACAGAGAAGGTTTCAGCTCAACATGAGGAGAAGATTCATTACTGTTGCAGAGCCCTGAAGCAGGCTGCCCAGAGAGGTTGTGGAGTCTTCTTATCTGGAGAGTTTCAGAACCTGCATGCATGCATTCCTGTGCAAACTACCCTGGGTAATCCTGCTTTGGTAGAGGGTTGTACTGGATTATCTCTGGAGGTCCCTTCTAACCTCTAAATCTGAGACAATTGTGTTAAATACATTTATAAAGGATTCTCTGTGAAATGTATTTCAGAAGACTTGCTCTCTCTCGTTGTTGAAATTAAAAACAACAACCAACCCCCAAAACATGGCAGTAGTAGGTAAAATGGAATCTGTAAGCATTATTCATATCAGTAGCGTGAGACTACTCATCAACTAAAAAGAAACAAATATAACTCATATTTTTTCTACCTTACTTTGGTGAAATAAAATAATGAGATTCATCTGGTGCAACTGAAAATCAAAACTAAGGAAGCCATTTAGAACAGGAAAATTTTACAAAGTGGGCATAAGTCTTTGTGAGGATTTGTACTAATCACTGGCAATCTGTTATTTTTCCTTTGCCAAGTGTCATCACATAACTGCAGAGCTAACCAGTGTGCTAACTTCTAGCAGGCACACCAGGCTGTGTGGTGTAGCTGAGAAGCTGGAGGGCAGGGTCCTTGACAGGCTGGAGAGCTGGGCCCAAGCCATGCTCATGAAGTTCAACAAGACCAAGAGCAAGGTCCTGCATCTGGGTCGAGGCAATCCCAAGCATTAATATAGGCTGGGCAGGGACTGGCTTGAGAGCAGCCCTGAGGAGAGGGAGTTGGGGGTGATGGTGGATGAGAAGCTCAATATGAGCCATCAGTGTGCTCTTGCTGCCCAGAGAGCTGACCAGATCCTGGTCTGCACCAAGAAAATTGTGGGCAGCAGGGTGAGGGAAGTGATCCTTCCACTCTTCTCTGCACTGGTGAAACCCCACTTGGAGTACTGCATCCAGTTCTGGAGCCTGTATTACAAGTGGGATATGGATGTGCTGGAAGGTGTACACAGAAGGGCTGCAAGGACGATCAGAGGGCTGGAGCACCTCTCCTATGAGGAGACTGAGGGAATTGGGGTTGCTCAGTCTGGAGAGGAGAAGGCTCCGAGGTGACTTTATTGTGACCTTTCAGTATCTTAAGAGGGCCTACGAGAAAGCTGGGGAGGGACTTTTTAGGATGCCAGGTAGTGATTGGACTAGGGGGAAGGGAAAAAATTTAGAAATGGGTAGATTCAGACTGGATGTTAGGAAGAAGTTCTTCACCATGAGGGTGGTGAGACCCTCCAATAGGTTGCCCAGGGAGGTAGTGAAAGCCCTGTCCCTGGAGGTGCTTAAGGCCAGGATGGATGAGGCTCTCGACAGCCTGATCTAGTGTGAGGTGTCCCTGCCCACGGCAGAGGAATTGGAAGTGGATGATCCTAGTAGTCCCTTCCAATCCTAACTGATTCTATGATATTTTTTTATATATGTATATATAAATACATATACACACACATATATATGTATGTATATATACATGGATACACACGTTACAAACTTACTCTTGCTCTCTACCATAGAAAAGTCAAGTGCAGGTGAGTGGAAGAAAAATGCACCTGAAGGCAGTGAGGTGGTCAGTGCTCTTGCTACTGCTGAGACGGTTCCAGTTGGCCAAGAGGCCTGTGCTGGTACCTGGAGCATGGGAAGCTGTGTGTACTCCAATGTCACAGCCCGATCTTGCTGTTAACTGTTGTGATAGCAAGCCCCTTGCAGAAACTACCGTTTCAGAGGCTCTGGTGTGTTCAGACTGCAGTGCTGCTGTTTTTACTGTCAAACCTTCAGTGAACTGGGTGGGGCTGGATGATTTTTCTCTTCTTCAACACAGCTGTACTGCAGGCAAGTGGAGAATGTCCTGCCTGCAGCCATTAGATGCTACAACAGCAAGAGTTCAGGGCAACAGAAAGCTGAAATGCCAGTGAGTGACCTGGTTGCCTGAGGGAGTTCATGAGTACGGAACTATTTTGAGCTGAAATGAGATGAAGGAATCGAGGTTGTAATACAGATATGTAAAAAATTATCTAAACATGGCTGAATGTGCTGAAGACATTAAAATTAGCATTTACCTGTGCTAGTAGTGTCCTGGTTTGCAACTCTTAGAGAAAATCACAGGGTGAGAACAGAACTGTAGCAGTTAAATGCATGACATCTTAACGTTTTTAAGGCCTTTGATTCTTCTTCTGTCCTTCCTACCTGTTAGATCTAAAGTAGTTTTTCAGGTACCAGTCTGTAACCCACAACAGGGCTATGCTATCATCTTTGTTGATCCTTCTAGAAATGAAAGAAGCCCGATCTTGCTGTTAACTGTTGTGATAGCAAGCCCCTTGCAGAAGCTACTGCTTCAGTGGTCCATTCCAACCCTGACTGATTCTATGATTCTATGATTCTTTGATTCTAATTCTTTTCAGCCTATACAGAGCAGATATCTACTTCTAAACGGTCAGATTTCTATCCGATTATCAATTAAATAAAACCAAAACTTTTAGCAACCTAAAGGACAAACAGGAAGCTGTATTATGTTGAAACATTATCTTGACAATGAAGCTGAAATTACTCAGCTTTATTGTAGTATTCCAGTATCTGAAGTGGGCCACAAGAAAGCTGGGGAGGGAATTTTTAGGGTGTCAAGTAGTGATAGGACCAAGGAGAATGGATCCAAGCTAGAGGAAGACAGATTCAGATTATATGTTAGAAAGAATTCTTCATTGAAGAGCGGTGAGTGACTGGCATAGGTTGCCCAGGGACGTGGTGGAAGCCTCATCCCCAGAAGTTTTTAAGGCCAGGTTGGATGTGGCTGTGGGCAACCTGATCTGGTGCGGACTGTCCCTGCCTATGGCAAAGGGGTTGGAACTGGATGATCATTGAGGTCCCTTCCAAGCCTGACAATTCTGTGATTATACCAAAACAGAAGTCTAGATGCTATATGACTGGAAGAATAGGTCTACATTAGAATAGAAAGATCTGGTAGGGTTAAAATATTGCTTTATTCTTATGAAATCTTATTTTAGAGCTTTTCTTGGAATATACATTCTGGGTTCTGACTTACAGTCTGGATTTTTGTAGATTGAGAAAGAAAAAAATAAGAAAGAAAGAAAAAAAAAAGAGTTTCTTAAAGTGATGGACAAATTTATACAAAAGACCTATGGCAAAGACAATACTGGTGATTAATGCTCTGGTAAAATACTGTCATTGACATAAGCCTTCTCTGACTAAGAAACATCTTCAGAGTACAATAAGAAAAATAAATGAACACATCTCAAGAAACAGTCCATCTTGCTTCTTGTGAAGTGAAAAGTTTATATTCAGTACCTATGCAAATGATCTAAGTATGCTACTGAATATCAAGGCAGAATGTTGATGCAGCTAAGTGTCACTTGTTCTTATTCTTACAATCATCCCTGTCAATGCGAAACAAAGCCTTTGAAAGCTAATTAGTATATGTCTTCAGAACATCATCACAGGTGACAACAAATGACATCAGCCTCTGACGAAGGCCAGCATTTGTAATTCAGTCTGTAACAGTATGATGGCATAGAAATGCATAGAGATTTATATCTCACAACTCTGCCATTCTCTGCATTCAGTTTGTGTCTGCAAGAATGTAGCACAAGGTGTATGGGCAGATCCCAGCATATTCAAGATATTTTCTTCCATGCCCTCTCCATACCACTCCAAGAAGCTGGACGTATCTAGCACAGGAAGAAATCATATAGGACACTTTAATTTTGCTCATTTTTTTCCCCCAAAAAAGCATCTCCTAGGGACAACAGCTTTATACACACTGAGTTCAGAACAGTCCATCCCAACAAGACAACACCAAGAGAAGAATTGTTTACTGCTACATAAAAAAGATTTCAATTGGAGTCTATCATAGAACATAGAGTGGTTTAGGTTGGAAGTGACCTCAAAGATCATCCAGTTCCAACCCCCCCTTCATAGGCAGGGACACCTCCCACTAGAAGAGGTCACTCAAGACCTCATCCAACCTGGCCTTGAACATCTCCAGGGATGGAGCAGCCACAACCTCCCTGGGCAATGTGTGCCACTGTAAAGAACTTCTTCCTAATATCTAGTCTGAATCTCCCCTCTTACAGTTTAAACACATTCTTTGTTGTATCACTACAAGACCTTGTGAACAGCCCCTTCCCAACCCTCCTGTAGGCCCCCTTCAAATAATGGAAGGCTACTATAAAGTCTCCTCGAGGGCTTCTCTTCTCCAGGCTGAAGAGCCCCAACTCTTGTTAGCCTGTCCTCATAGCAGAGCTGCTTGAGCCATCTGAACATCTTCATGACCTCTTCTGGACTCGCTCCAACTGTTTGATGCCATTCTTGTGTTGGGGGCTCCAGAACTGCACACAGTACTCCAGGTGGGGTCTCAGGAGAGCAGAGAAAAGGGGCAGAATCTCCTCCATTGCCCTGCTGGCCATGGTGCTCTTGCTGCAGCCCAGGACATGGTTGCTGTCCGGGCTGCACTCACACTGTTGGCTCATGTTGAGCTTTTCATCAACCCAGACCCCCAGGTCCTTTTCCTCAGGGCTGCTCTCCAGACATTTGCCACCCAGACTGGAGTTTAGCGACCCAGGTACAGGACCTTACACTTGGTCTTGCTGAATTTCATGAGGTTTGCCTGGGCCCACCTCTCCAGCCTGTCCAGGTCCCTCTGGATGGCATCCCTGCCCTCTAGACACAAGCTGTACCACGCAGATTGGTGTCATCTGCAAACTTGCTGAGGGTGCACTCGATTCCTCTGTCTGTGTCACTGAGAAAGATGTTAAACAGCTCTGGTCTCAGCACTGACCCATGAGGGATGACAGTCAACACTGGTCTCTGGGTGGACATTGTGCCGTTGATTAACACACCAACTGTGACCATCAAGCCAATTCCTTATCCAGCAGTGGTCCACCCATCAGGTCCATGTTTTTCCAGTTTGGTGACCAGTATGTCATGTGGGACAGAGTCAAGCACCTTACTCAGGTCCAGGTAGATGACATCAGTTGCCCTTCCCTTATCCACTGTTGCTGTGACTTCATCATAAAAAACCACCAAATGGAACCAGTCTTAATAAATATCACCCAAAATATCCAAGCTGAGAAAAGCATGTCCACAAAATGACTGAGTTCAACAACACTGTATTTCTCAGAGACTAAAAATTAATTGGCCAATGGGGAAAAAAACAGTGACGTGGCATATTGCATCTTTTTATGACAGATGGTTTCAAATGGACTAATGAGATGAGTGCAGAATTTCTAGATTGTGGTTAATATTTAACCTCCAGTCAGCAGACACCTCTGAGATTTTTACATCTGAGTGGTAAAGAGGCTAATGGAACTGCTAGAACCACTATACTGATTTGAAGAGTATCTTTCAAATGAAAAAGAAAAAAAAGATTAGAAAGAAGGATGTGGAGGGGGGGGAGCAGAAAGATCTTATCACAGCAGCAGTATAGAACTGGAAATTCAATGATTTTTCCCATTTGGTAAGCTACGATGAGGAGACACAGACTGCATGAGCTCATGTTATACCATGTCAATCAAATGAAGAAAAAAGTTCAGAATTATTTTCCCCCTTCATTTCTAGAAAATTTTAGAATGCTAAAAATTTACCTTTCCTTACAAAAAGATAAGACTCAAATGTATTGGTTTGAAGCAAGCTACCCCGAGAGCAAAAGCCCAATAAAAAAAACTCGATCCAATTTGGAAGTAAAAAGGGTGTAAAACTTTAACAACAAATAGGAGGGAAAGGGTTTTTTTACATAAGGTAGGAGAAAAGGGGAAACAAAAGGCAAGATATGGGGAATGAGGGAGAAAATACAGAAGCCAGGGAGAAGGGGAGAAAGGGAAGCAAAATACAAATACAACCCACAGCAGGCAAATAAGTCCCAAGGCTGAGGTCAATGGTTTTGGTGCTGAATTAAAGCAGGATGCAGGAATTTTATGGTGAGAAGCAGTTAGTCCCAGTTCCAGATGAAAATAGTGGTGCTCTCCACGTGGTGGCAGGGAGCACATGGTCTGGCAGCAGAGAGCAGCAAGCAGTTGTTCAAGCAGCCAGGACAAGAAGAGAGAGAAAAACAAGCTGGTTCCTCCTTTTTTATAGCCAGATCCTAGCAGGAAGTGGGAGTGGCTAACCATGACACCTGGGAAAAGGTCAGACCACCCCTTGGGAGGAATCAGGGGGTTTCCAGGTGGGCTTAACCCTTTACACCCAAACCAAAAGAAAGTTCACCTGCAATAATGAAAGTTGTCAGGGAATGTAGGACATTTCAGAAGTTACTTGTTTGATTTAAACAGCAGGGAGGTGGCTGGGGGCCCATCCCTGGAGATATTCAAGGTGGAGGGCCTGGGCAACCTGATCTAGTTGAGGATGCCCCTGCTTACTGCAGAGGGGGATGGACTGGATGATTTGGATGTCCTTTCCAACCCATTCTATGATCCTGTGACATGGCGTATCTTCAATAACTCTCCAATGTCTACAAATGTTCCCAGTTAATTTGTGTCAGAAGTCACAGGAAAGTGCATCACTTTACATCAGGCTGAATCTTTCAGACTCTAAACTAAATCTGGAAGTAGTTGTAAGCCATACCTAAAGTCAGAGTTTCTGGATAAACCGATTTGAACTAAATTTATACATGTAGAGTTGCTGGTTACACACTTCAGAGTCATTACTAGTCTTCACTGTTATTCAAAGCAATTATGGCAAATACACCATGCAACAGTATCTACAAGAATTCAAAGGTTAATGAGAGCAAAATCAAATGAGAAATATTAATGGTCTTTAGTTACACATTTACCAGCCTAATGAGAATAATTATTAGAATGCTTCATTTCATCCTCTACTTCCTGCACTTACTCTTCAGGTGTCGTGGAAGGCCAAATTAGGCCTAAACATGTCCTGGCTTGCCCAGACATGTTTCCCTGCTCTCTCGCCTCCTGCTGATGGGAGAAGCAAACACGGCAAAGGAAAACAAAATGCCTGACACCTTCAAGTCTCCTCCATGTCCCCTTCAAACTTGTAAACAGAATATGCACACATGTTTATGCATTTTTTTATGTTCTCCCTAAAAGGGTAAAAGCAAGCCCTGACCTTACCTAATATGGTTAAGTTTGGCTAACTACCATTCTGATTGGCTGGTCTGTGGCCAAAGAACCATAAGTCTAGGGCTGTATGGATAAAAGTGATGAGCAGGTAAAGATAATGTGCTCTGCCTTACGATGCTCTGCCGTTGCGTCCTGCCATATTCTACAATATTCTGTCTGCTACATAATAACAAGCCCTGATAATTTGATTTTGTACATCTGAAAACTCACTGTGTCTCATATTTACCAGGATCAGAATTAAGTGCTCTCATGTGATAGGCTTGCTTAGCCAGCAAAACATTTTGCCTGTCTGTACATCTGCAAGACATCCAGACTGCACACCTGCAAGTCTTCTGCCAAGACTGGGAGCCCTGGAAGGGACACAGATCATCCAAGAGGAAGCAGAATCAGGTCAGAGATTGTCTGTCTCTCTCCTAGCACCCTTGTTAGAGCCTGGGAAGATCTACAAGCCTTAGCAGTTAAGAAGATATCAACAGAACTCTCTGCAAGTGTTTGCATACTGTGAGCCCTGGGAATCTGGACAAAACTTTTGTTAGTAAATACTCAAAAGCCTCTTTGCAAAACTCTGTAAATTCTCTAACTGAATCCAAGCCTTCTGCCTTAAGCAGAAAGGAGCTGCTCGAGTCACTGTAGTGGGTAAGTGGTATAATTCAAATGCAAGAACAATTTTTAAGTTCTAATGGTTAATATCTATTATTGCTGGTTATTTCTTAAGTGTTCTAGACTCTGTTTTCCATCTGTGTAATGTTTTCATGACTGCTGCAGAGAACCTATTATTAAGTTTGTGGTTGGTAGCAAGAGTCATGAATATAAAAATTAATAAACTATATTAATTTTGAAAGATACCATCTCTCGCCCTTATCACTGTTACACCAACAAAATGGAAAAATCAATGTCTGGCCACACACTCTTACCTTTAGCTACCTCCACAGTACCTGGTTCACAGAGAGCCTGCATAGGCCACAGGTCACAAAATGGAGTATCCTAATCTTTTAACAAGGAGCATCCATTATTCTCTAATAGACCAGAAAGAAAGACAGTAAGAAACAAATTACTCTTTAAAAAAATTATTAATGAGAATAACAAATTTATTTTGGTCCAAATCCTTAGTAAGAATTTTTTTTTTTTTTCTCCTAATATATGAGTAAAAGACTCATTCTGTGGTAACCACAGACAGGAGACGCAGTCCTGCCTGACAATAGCCAGGTACAAACAGTTGAAACAAATGCTCTTGAAAGGACCTCTGTTGTGGTCATATAATTTCCCATACTTATACAATTCCCATGCCTACAATTCATCTTTCTGCAGTGCATTTGAGTGCAACAACTAACATGCTATACCCCGCTGCATAACAATTTACACAGTTCGCAAGATGTTAGGGGGTGGGAGAGACCACTGGAGATCTTCCAGTCCAACCCCTGTGCCAGAGCAGGAACACAGAATCTAGCGCAGTTCACACGGGAACACCTCCAGACAGGGCTGGAAAGGCTCCAGAAAAGGAAACTCCACCACCTCTCTGGACAGCCTGTGCCTATGCTCTGGGACCATTACAGGCAAGAAGTTCTTCCTCATACTGAGGTGAAACTTTCTGTGCTGCAATTTCTATCCCTTCCACTTTGTCCTATGCCAGGGCACAAGTGAACAGAGGCTGACCCTGTCCCTTCCTTCCTGACCTCCAGCCCTCTGATATTTATAAGCATTAATTAGATTCCCTCTAAGTTTTCTCATTACCAGATATAACAGCCTGAGGGCTCTCAGCCTGTCGTCATCAGGCAGTGCTGCAGTCCCTTCAGCATCCTTGTAGCCCTCCCTTGCACTCTCCAGTAGATCCTTGCCTCTCTTGAACTGAGGAGCCCAGAACTGCATGCAGTATTCCAGGTGGGGCCTCACAAGTGCAGAGCAGAGGGAGAGGAGAAGCTCCCTGGATCTGCTGACACACTCTGCTTTATATCCCCAGGACCCCATTGGCCTTCTTGGTCACCAGGGCACATTGCTGTGCCATGCAGAACTTGTCTACCAGCACTCCCAGGTCCTTTTCCACAGGGCTGCTCTCCAGCAGATCACCTCCTAACTTGTACTGTTGCAGTTTATTGTTCCTTCCCAGGTGCATGATATATACAAACATGGATACTCAACTGTTTATCTGGTACTTGAAACTGCCATGAAAACACAATGACCTCATCCTCTGGCAATCCTTCCTATGCTTCCACATACTTTCTATTCTGCACTGTGGGTTCTCACTGCAAATAAATGCAGGCATCAATAATCCATCCTGTTCTGTTCCAGGGCAGCATAGTCTGCACTATACACATTATGAATCAAATGCCTTTAAGGGCTTGCTTTCAACAGGAAGGAGTAAGAAACACCTTAGTAGTGCATTGATACTGCCACATAATTTGTGACCCAATGAAAGACTGATACTCAGAACTGCAGTCCATAGCTGTTCATCTCTCTTTGCAGTTACTCTATAGGAAGCAGTAAATTCCACAGAAGGCTATTTCAAAAACTGTTATATAACACATTTTGATAACAGGTGGAGAAGAAAAAAAATATATGTATGCAATACACATGAACACACACATCAATATAATAATATATAATACAATCAATGTAATAATAATAATAATTATAATGAATAATATAATAATAATAAATTATATAATCAATATAACCAACCCAGGTATGTTTAGACATTGTATATGTTTTTATATAAATAAAATGTAGACTATGCTCCTTGACAATTGGCAACACCTTCAGCATTGCCAGATTTGTATTTTGTGCTGTTTCAGCATACCCCAGATAGATGTTCAAGAGGCAAAATAATTAGTCAAACTGGAATACACAGCAATTATCCAAAAAAAGGAACTTAGAATTCTGCTCTATTGAATGTGATGAAACCTTTAACAAGTTCAAGTAGTAAGGGGAGGGTGAACGAAGGGGAAATATTTGAAGCTGTTCTCATTATGCAAACTGACAGCTCTTCCAATTTCACCCTACACTGCCACAGAGATTCATGTTTTTCTTTCAAAGCCACATTTGTATAAGAGATTATTGTTTTCCTCTGAAAGCAGAAGAGCTCTATTCAAAGACAATCCCATTTGTTGTTGTCAGATTCTGCCTAACTGGGCTGGGAGTCTACTGTGACCTGAACTTCACTCCTTTCATGCACTGTAAATAATTTCCATGAAAACAGCACTGAAGAAGATATCTGCAAGTCAAGAAAAGATCTATAACCTTTTCTGTTAGATGTATGTATTTTTTTCCCTCTCCCTTTTCTCAGTTAAAAGAATATCTAATATGTTTATTTTATAAAACATTTTACATGCACCACTAAAGTTGTAAAATAAATGAACAATACAAGGGGGGGAATTCAAGGAGATTACTACTAAGTTGTAAAATAAATGAATGATACAGGACGGGCAAAGTCAGGAAGACTCCTACTCCACAGTATATCGATTTCTGTCTAGAGATTATCTTCATGTCCTTCATTCCTACTTGCCCTGAAGAGCGTACTTTTTCCACCTAGGGAAGATTTCTCTCTCAATCAAGAGGTGTGGAGCTAATAATCTGTGTGAGATATTTAATGACTACTCTTACAATTCACACCTTGATGATGCTGACATGAGAAGCAGATACATATGAAACCAATGCTGAAGGGCCCTGGAACAGTCTTCTCAGACCACTAACAGGAGGAACTGATCACAGTAGAATGCACAGGCACAAATTTGCAGCCCTTCAGGCTTGGATGTCAGTGTATTTCACAGTAAAAATCAGGTGATTTCTCAGCCACTTCTCTTTTAGCAATAGAAAGATAATGTTCAATGTGTGGATGTGATAAAGGTAAGCTCCCAAATCCTGCTACTTCACTATCCCCTGATTAATGAGAACCCATCTTTTTTGGATGCGTACATTACTCCCTCTTTCTCCTCCTGTCACCAGTAATGCCATGACTTTAGGCTCTTCCTGCACACAAAATCAGAGAATTATGGAGGTTGGAATAGACCTCTGAGATCACCAAGTCCAGCCAATACTGCAGAGTTAGTATTGTTTTCATTGTTCACTGAAGTTGCATATGACCAGTGTCACATTACAAGAGTCTCCTTACTTAAAGAACAGTCTGCAGATATGAGGAGAAACAGACTGCCTTTTCCCTTCTTTGGCTGAGCTTATACCAAACTTGCCTGTAACTTAGGGGATAAAGGAAACAAGTCAAAGCATCAGATTGACATCAAAGACAGGCACTTAAGGAGAAGTAACAGTGACCACTGCTCTGTTTTTTTCTCCTTTAACATTAGTTGTCATTAAACAGAGTCATAAATTCTAAGGCTTTTTTTAGTTTCTTTTTGCCTCTAGCTGGGGATCTTCTCCTGTAAGATACAGTTTATTCTCACAAAGTTTGAGTGCTGACCATGATTCATTAAATCACATGATGTTCCACATTATCTCTTATATTTTATTCTGTATTTTACGACCCAAAATATTACTCTCATATCATGAAGAATTTGTACAGTTCAACATCAGCATTCAAAATAATGTCTTAATTTTCTCTCAAGCCACTGCTCTAATTCAAAGTATTCTTTTAGAAAAGGTTGCCTGCTTATACATCAGCCGTTAGCCATACTCATCCTTTAAGGCTTCTTGTGTGCTATAAATGTTAGGAAAATACTTGAAAAGCCAAGACTTTTTTTGGAAGAAGCTTAGAAAAATATCAAATAGGAGCTAATTCAACACAAGATATATTTTTATTTACATATGTTCCTATAGCTATTGAATTCCAGATTGCTATTCAACTAATGTTTGACAGGTTTTAGGTCACACGATCACAGGATGTCAGGGGTTGGAAGGGACCCAAAGAGGTCATCACGTCTAACCCCCTTGCCAGAGCAGGACCACACAATCTAGCTCAGATCCCACAGGAATACATCCAGACAGGCCTTGAAAGGCTCCAGAGAAGGAGACTCCACAAACCCTCTGAGGAACCTGTTCCAGTGCTCTGTGACCCTTAGAGTTCCCCCTTGTGTTGAGGTGGAGCCTCCTGTGCTGCAGCTTACACCCATTGCTCCTTGTCCTATCACAGGGAGCAAGTGAGAACATCCTGTCCCCTCTCCTGACCTCCAGCTATTAGATATTTATAAACATTTTTTAGATCCTCTCTCAGTCTTCTCCAGACTAAAAAAACCCAGGTCACTCAGCCTCTCCTCATAAGGCAACTGTTCCAGTCCTCTAATCATCCTTGTAGTCTTCCACTGGCCCTGTCCAGCAGTCTCTCTTAAACTGGGGAGCCCAAAACTGAATGCAGTACTCAAGACTAGGTCTCACCAGGGCAGAGTAGAGGGGGAGGAGAACAACCCTTGATCTGCTGGATACTCTTCTTAATACATCTCAGGATCCCATTGGCCCTCTTGGCCACAAGGGCACATTGCTGTACCATGGATAACTTGTTGTCTACCAGAATTGCCAGGTCCCTCTCCAATCATTAAGAGAACAAGAGTATCAAGATTAGAAAATTATTTCTTGTTCTCAATCTAAGATGTACTGAAGATGGTTGTCTTTTTTAAACTGTTCTCAAATCTCAGCTCTACCTGGCACAATCTACATTCTATGTACTTCAGATACAGAATCACAGAATGTTAGGGGCTAGAAGGGACCACAAAAGCTCATCCAGTCCAACCCCTCTGCCAGACCAGGGTCACCTAGACCAGATCACAAAGGCACACATCCAGGCAGCTCTTGTATACCTCCCGAGAGGGAGACTCCACAACACCCCTGTGAAAGAAATCCTTTGTTAGCCTTTGCTCAGAGTACTGAAGAGACTGGTGTGTGGAGAATGTTTTGACTTTAGTGGGACAAAAACCATGGGTACGGGGTGCAACTGAACTAGTGTAAAGTTCCTGGTAGGCACAAATAGATAAATATGAAGGACTGAAGAGGCGTAAAGAACAGAAACTTGGCAGATGTTTTCATTAGAGATAACGAGTGTCTAGGAGCTAAGCAGTGCCAAGTAAAAAGAATATAAGCTTTGTCCAAATAAGTAGTTGCATCTCGATAAAGTGTTACTAGCCAATCGTTGCTGTACACAAATTGCACTAACCAATTATTATTTGACACAATGTAAAAGCTTTGATTTTTAGAGTATGTAAGCTGGCGCTTTGCACACAATAAATGGACACCTTATATGCACCAAGTAGTGTCCTGTCTCACCATCGCCATCACCCCTGAGCAGCCTGTTCCAGGGCTCTCTCACCCTCACAGGGAAAATGTTTTCCTCATGTTTCCATGGAATTTCCTATGCCTCAGGTTCCACCATTGCCCCTTGTCCTGTCACTAGGTATCACCTAGCAGAGCCTGACTCCAGCCTCTAGACACTCTCCTTTACATCTTTATAACCAGGAATAAGGTCACCCCTCAGGCTCCTCCTCTCCAATCTAAAGACTACTAAGTACTGAATATTTAACTAACTGAATACTAAGTATTTAACATTATGTACAATACTTAACTACTCTGTACCTTGTATTATCACTCTAAAATTAGTATTTCATAACTACGAATCTTCTTTCACAAAATGAAGAACATTCCTCTAATTCTCAAATGTAAAATAAGTACATATATGAAAGGCTTTGAAGAAGCTTTGAATTCACTGTTACATTAATCACTAAATCTAGGAGAAATGTCATATTGTTATTCTTGTGTTCTATTCTGTGCATGATTTTATTTTTTCTTACCACTTGCTATTTGCTGCAAGTATCTTAACTGATTCAGAATTCCATATTATAATGTGATTTATTTTTAAAAATGTGAATTGCAACCAAGATTAATCAGTTGTATCTAGGCAATGTAGGTGAGGTTAGATCATGTTTTTGTACTCACCCTTCTTCATGGAGATGGCCTCAACATTTCTCACCTCTTTCATTCCTGGAAGTAGACACATCAGACAAAAAAAAAAACACAAAAACCAAAACCCAAACCCTCTATGTAGTAGCACTATTACAGAATCACAGAAATATTGCAGTTGGAAAAGACCCCCAGGATCACCAAGTCCAACCCATATTTCTGCTCTACAAAGTTCACCCTTAAACCATATCTCAAGCACCACATCCAAATGACCTTTAAACACATCTAGACTTGGTGATTCCAGCACTTTCCTGGGCTGCTCATTCCAGTGCCTGACCACTCTTGTTGGGAACAAATGTTTCCTAATGTCCATGTCCAAACCTCTCCTGCCACATTCCCTCTTGTTCTCCTCCCTCTGTGAGCAGAGACTAGGACCAACCTCTCCACAACCTCTCCTTTCAGGTAGCTCTAGACAGCAGTGAGGTCTGCCCTCAGCCTCCTCTCTTTCACACTAACCATCCCCAGCTCCTTCAGTCACACATCAGATTCATTCTCCTGGCCCTTCACAGCTTCCTTGCCCTCCTCTGAACTGGCTCCAGCACCTTCACATGTCTCTTGTATTGAGGTGCCCAAAGCTGAACAAAATACTGAAGGTGTGGCCTCACCAGAGGTCACAAGGTCCTGCTGGACATAATATTTCTAACACAAGCCAGGATGCCATTAGCTTTCTTTGCCACCTGGACACACTGCTTACTCATAATACTTACTCATAATGCTTACCCTAATACTTCGGCTTTGTCTACCTGGAAACTTGCCATGCCTCATGTTCACTGGCAGAAGGTATTAAGTGCCTCACAACGTGGTAAAAAGTTCCATCAACATTGTGCCCATCTGCATATCTGTAAGATGTCCTGCCTGCACCTCCGCAAACCTCCATGCCAAGTCCAGAGTCATTCAAGAGGAACGAAGATGAGGTCAGAGATTGTCTGCCTTGCTTTGTTAGAGCCTGGGAAGATCTAGAAGCCTCCATGGCTATTAAGACACCAACAAAACTACCTTCAAGTGTTTGGGTACTGACTGGGAACTATAATTCAGCCCCAGGAGTCCAGAGATATTGTTTTTATGAGCAAATATTTAAAAGCCTCTCTGAAAGAAATTATCTGTAAAACTTTGTAACTGAATCCTGCCTTAAGCAGAAAGAAGCCTCTTTAAGCTCCTCTAGTGGGCAAGAGGTATAACTGACCACAAGAACCTCTTTCCAGTTCTAATAGTTTAACGTGTGTTATATTATTGATAGTTATTTCTTAATCATTCTAGATTGCATCTATGTTTTCCCTCTGTGTAATGTTTTTCATGACCATGTGAAGAACCTGCTTAAAATTAAGCAATGCAGCAAGATTCACAGAATCACAGAATTAACCAGGTTGGAAGATACCTCTAGGATCATCGAGTCAAACCTATCACCTAACTCCTCTAATTTACTAAACCATGGCACTAAGTGTCTCATCCAGCCTCCTCTTAAATACCTCCAGGGATGGTGACTCCACCACCTCCCTGGATAGCCCATTCCAATGCCGATCACTCTTTCCATGAAGAATTTCTTCCTAATGTCCAGCCTGAACCTGTCCTGGCACAGTTTAAGGCTGTGTCCTCTTGTTCTGTCACTGGGTGCCCGGGAGAAGAGACCAATCCCTGCCTGGCTACAACCTCCTATCAGGTAGTTGTAGAGAGCAATGAGGTCTGCCTTGAGCCTTCTCTTCTCCAAGCTGAGCAACACCAGCTCCCTCAGCCTCTCCTCACAGGGCTGTGCTCCAGCTTCCTCACCAACCTTGGTGACCTTCTCTGGACACGTTCAAGTACCTCAACATCCTTCTTAAATTGAAGGGCCCAGAACTGGACACAGGGCTCAAGGTGTGGCCTCAAGTTGTGGCCTGCCCATCACTGAGTACAGGGGCAGAAGGACTTCCCTGGTCCTGCTGGCCACACTATTTCTGATACATGCCAGGATGCCATTGGCCTTCTTAGCCACCTGGGCACACTGCTGGCTCATGTTCAGCTGCCAACCAGTACCCCCATGTCCCTCTCTGCCTGGATGCTCTCCAGCCATTCTGTCCCCAGCCTGTAGAGCTGCATGGAATTGTTGTGGCCAAAGTGAAGAACCTGGCACTTAGACTTGTTACAATTCCTGGCACTGGACTGTGCCCATCTCTCCATCCTGTCCATGTCCCTCTGCAGAGCCCCCCTGTCCTCTAACAGATCCACAATTGCTCCCAACTTGGTGTCATCTGCAAACTCCCTGGGGGAGGACTCAGTCCCCTCATCCAGATCATCAGAGAAGGTATTAAACAGGACTGGGGCCCAGCACTGATTCCTGGGACACATCACTAGTGACAGCTGCCAACTGGATGTGGCACCATTCACCACCACTCTCTGGGCCTTGCCATCCAGCCAGTTCTTAACCCAGCACAGAGTGCCCCATCCCAGACATAGGCTGCCAGCTTGGCCAGGAGTTTGCTATGGCAGTGTCAAAGGTCTTGCTGAAGTCTGGGTACACCAGGCAGTCACCTGGTCATGAAAAGAAATCAGGACCTGCCTCTCCTAAATCCGTGCTGGCTGGGTCTGATCCCCTGTCCATCCTGTGGGTGCCCTGTGGTTGCACTCAGGACGAGCTGCTCCATTACCCTGCCTGGTACAGAGGTCAGGCTGACAGGCCTGGAATTTCCTGGGTCCTCCTTCCAACCCTTCTTGTGGATTGTCATACTGGCAGCTTCTAGTCTTCAGGGAACTCTCCAGTGAGCCAGGACTGTTGATAAATGATGGAGAGCAGTTTAGTCAGCTCATCTGCCAGCTCTCTCAGCACCATAAGATGGATCCCATCTGGTCCCATAGACTTGTGAGGATCCAAGAGGTTCAACAAGTCACTAACTGCTTCCTCCTGTATTACAGGGAGGCTGTTCTGCTGCCTGACCCCATCTACCAGCTCAGGAGGCAGCTGGCCTGGAGGCAACCTGTCTGACTATTGAACATTGAGGCAAAGGAGGTGTTAAGCACCTCTGCCATTTCCTCATATCTAGTTACTACATTCCCCTCCTTGTTCAATAAAGAGTGGTGGTTTTCCTTGTCCCTCTTTTTGTCATTAATATATTTATAAAAACATTTCTTATTACCATTCCCAGCAGTGTCCAGTCTCATTTCTAACTGGGGTTTTGCCTCTAATTCTCTTCCTACATGACCTGGCAACATCCTTAAACTCTTCCTGAGTTACCACTCCCTCTTTCCAAAGGTGATAGACCTCTTTTTATCCCTTAATCCCTTCACAAGTCCCCTGCCCATCCACGTCATCTTCACAACCGGCTCTGCTTAAAGCACACCCACACAGCCTGTTCCTGCACCTTTAAGATTTCCTTCTTTACATTATATATTAAAACATCACATTTACCTTTTTTTTTTATTTAAAGGGAAGTTACCTTAATGTGATGCATAACCTTCAAGAATACCTTAGACTGTATCTTTAAAAAATAATGAAAAATGGCATCACCCTTTTGTATGTATTACAGTCTTACAAGTATGGATTTTGAAGCATTCCAGACTCTGGACTTTAAGTTTTTTTCTGCTATAATTGTGATTACTTTTTTTAATTAGAATGGAATTCCAAGAATATAGAAGAAACACTCAAAACCTTTGGCAGCTTTGGAAAAGAACTGGCAGATGATCACAATTGCATAACTTTGACAAAGCTAAGCACACTGGCAGTTTCAGGTTGCTTTTTCACTGACGGAATGTTCCTATATAAGGCTATGATGAATGAAACCCCAGGTCCTCTCCTCAGAGTTTCTGGTTCCACTGGTAGAGTACATGTAAAATCATGGCCATGAGCTACACACAGGTAACAGCTACGGGCCTCACACCACATCTGTAGATCTAGTGCGTCCTGGGAACTAGTCATGGATTCATCTCCATATTAAATTCTTTGATGTAATTACTGGAAAGTCTTTCATAACCTTCTTGCTTGGAGAAAAGCAGGCATATCATCTGGGAGTAGGCTACAATTAATTATTGTTATAAATCAATACCCATACACTTTGAAGGATACATATGAGGATACTTTATTTTTTAGTAGAATAAATAAAAAGCAGTGCTGGGCGGCTGAGGGAGTCTCCTGCTCTACCAATCGGCTGGCAAAGTGTGTAGGTAGCAATTTCCCTTACATAGTCCAAGAGGGCATGTTGTAAATTTTCAGTCACTGAGCTCCGCCCTCTTCCATCTCCACACATGTTGGTACTTGTTGTTATACACATGCTCTAATATTCTTTAGCCATGTTGCTAGGCAAAGTTTACAACATATACTAACAGGATATAATGGTGAACATTTAAACAATTCACATCGGTGAAGTGACACACTGTGTTTTTATCTCTCTCGGCCAATAGTCTAATTTCTCACTCAAATCCTCCAATTAGCTCAAACCAACACACATAACTCACCACTTCTACACAAACTTATCCTTAAAATATACAGTAATTTATTAAATGATCCCTTATTTACCTATTACAGTCCTCCCTTTTCTGTTTTGGTTAATTCATTTATAAATTACTCGTAACTCTTCTTCAAACTGAGCTACTGCATCAGTGGCTGCCTCGAGGTGAGTATCTGCTTTTGCCTTTGGATCTAATTCTCGTGTCATCATCAAGTTTACTTTTTCAATTCTTTGGTTCACAAAACAAATTAATTTATTAATTATACAGGGACTAAAAGTCAGAGCTAACAACAATAACAATAGAGGACCCATAATAGTGGATAATAGTTAGGCAGGGAGACTGGTTAAACCAAGTCTCATACCAGGCTTCAGTATTTTCTCTTTCTTTTCGTCTTTTTTTCTAACCCTTTTTGGACTTTAGCCAATGAGTCTCTTACCACTCCGGTGTGATCCACATAGAAACATCTTTCCTCCCCTAGGGCAGCACACAAACCTCCTTCTTGCAAGAACAAGAAATCCAATCCCCTTCTATTTTGTAAGGCCACTTCTGTTAATGAAGTTAACAATTTCTCCAAATAATGAAATTGATCTTTCTATTCTTTCTAAATCTTCATCTACTGCAGCTCTTAGTGATGACTATCATTGTTTTTGTTGTACCAATGATGTAATTCCAGTCGCAGCTCCTGCAATTCCTAATCCCATCAGGGTGGCAAGAGTAACTGTAGTAATGGGTTCCCTTTTATTAATTCTATGATTACCATTTTCCCAATATATAAACTAGTTTCTTCAGTATGATAAAGTATTCTAGGCCAGATTATAACTAATACACAATATTATTTTTTCTTATCCAGGGTTTTGGAAGATGCACATGGGGTTAGTCCCATTTTAGAACAAATCCATTTAGTTCCATGTGGTGCTATGGCCCAACCAGAATGGAGCCTCTGTCTCCCTGGACCTGCACACAGGGTTAAACATTTTCCGGGCTTGCAGCCAGACTCTGTTGTTTGCTTTCCAATTTCTTTATGTCTCCTTCTCCTAGCATGACCGATCTGTTTCGTTAAAGTGACAGCCCTTTTTTTTAAGACCAGTGAAGATATTAATATTAAATTCATAATTAATGAAAAAACAATCAAACAGGTTAAATATATCATCATGGCCCTTGAATAGAAATTCTCACAGGGGCCAGGAATCGTGCTTTGGGGCAATATTACCCTGATAAGCACCGTAAAATAGCTAATTTGGCTGCTATTTTCTGATTTATTAAAAGCATCAAAAACAGCATTGGAAGCTAATTCAGTTAAATTTAACCCTACATAACCAAAAACATAGTCTCCAAAATCCCAAACCATCTTTTTAAACTTCCACCATGCCACATTCCATATAAAAGTACCAATTGTTGCAACAAGCCATCTGTGCAAACACCAGAGGGTCACAGAAGGAAAAACTGAATACAGTACCCAGGTCAGCTTCATTTTTAACTTCCAGGATTTAATCAATAGTCAAACAGATGTAATTAAGCCTCAAGCCCCATGTTGGGTAAGCCAATTTAAAAAATGTGGTGATTTAGCAGTCACCTGCCACCCCACCCACCTTTTATAAACCCGGGCTAGGACTCAAAAACACTGGAAGTTAATAAATGAACCTTTACATTTACAGCAATGCATAATATACAAGCAAATATTTACAAGGTATAACAGATATTTGCAGATATATACAGTGAAAAGGTAATACAGACAGAAACAGAGGCAGCAATGCCAGAAGAGTAGCTGTCACTTCTTCAGCTTCTCAGAGCTATTGCAATTATTCTAATAATTGTATTTCTTCTCACAACAACACCAACCACTGTGTACACCCTACATGCCATGTTCAGCATTAGGGGTGCCCTTCCTCTAGCCAGGAGGAGGACAGGGATAGTGGAGAAAACCGAATCTATTGGAATGTATTCATTAGGTGGCCTGGCAGTTCAAAAGTTCAGAAATACAGGGCTTTAGTTGACACAGGTGCTCAGTGTACTTTGTTGCCATCAAATTGCAAAGGGACAGAAGTTATAGCTATTTCTGGAATCACTGGTGGATCTCAAGAGTTAACTAAGTTGGAAGCTGCGGTAAGTTTAACTGGTAAAGAGTGGAAGAAGCATACTATTGTAGCTGGT
>VWZI01022795.1:738-46828 GCA_013396835.1 Psilopogon haemacephalus
TGGATCTTCCACATACCCTACTATGCACCAGCTTCAGGAAAGACTGAACTCTACAACGGTTTGCTAAAGACCACCCTAAAAGCCATGGGGAGTGGAACTTTCAAAAACTGGGACAAGAATTTAGCACAAGCAACCTGGTTGGTAAACAGTAGAGGTTCTGTAAACAGAGCAGGACCTGCCCAGTCAGATTTGGTACCAACAGTGGATGGTAATAGAGTTCCTGTTGTACATGAAAATAATCTGTTAGGGAAAACTGTTTGGGTATTTTCTCCTTTGGGCGAAGGGAAACCTGTCCGAGGGGTGGTTTCTGCAGAAGGTCCTGGTCATACCTACTGGGTAATGCAGGAGAATGGTGAAATCCAGTGTATTCCACAGAAAAATCTAACCTTAGCTGAAAGAATTTAAATTTAGATTGTTAAGTTTTCTGTTCTAGGTTTCACCTGGCATCCATCACAAGAGAATCTACAAAACACCTGATCACGAACCCGATGTCATCTGGGAGTCCCTGGTCTCATCTCATCTGTGAGGAGACAAACTGTTTCCTGTTTTCGGAGCTTTTGAATCACCTACATCCAAGATACATCTGTAATTAACTGAATTTGTAAATATTCATTATTGTAAATATTATGTTGTTTAGATTAGGCAGGTAATTCTCATTAAAACTCTGGGTGAAGTAGGCAGGGGTGTGTAGTGGGTTTGCAGTTACCTGCCCCCCCCTCACCTTTATAAACCCCGGCTAAAACTCAGAAAAACACTGAAAGTTAATAAATGAAACTTTATATTTACAGCAATGCACAATATACAAGCAAATATTTACAAGGGAGGGGTGTGGTGTCTGTATTACCTTTTAACTGTATATATCTGTAAATATCTGTTATATCTTGGTTTTTTGAGTCCTAGACGGGGTTTATAAAAGGTGGGGGGGCAGGTAACTGCTAAACCACTACATTGACATTGGATTTTCAAGGTCAGAGGGAAAACATAGCCAGCACATCATAAGATTTTTTTGTTGTTGTTGTTTTGTATAGATAGATTGAGGCAGCCACAAAAAACATATTGCAATAGAATTCTTAACATTCTAGAGAGTAGGAATAATTAACTTTTAGCATATTACAACTTTTAGTTAAGAATTGTAACACAGTGCATGCCCATCTGCATAATCAAGTGAATGCTTCTGTATGTAGGTTTTCACATACAAATTCTTTAAGTCTAGAGGTCTCAGTTTTGAGGTCACCTACCTGGTCAACACAAGATTCACATTTGAGGGTACTTAATTATTCTTACAGTTGAACAAGAAAAAAGTGAAAGATATGCTTCATTTGAACTGTGCCAGACCGTTGAGGGCTCCTTACAAAGTGATCAAGACAGTGAAAACAAGATGTGCACACTAGAGATAAAAACCACTATGGAGCAAAAACACCATGACTCAGTTTCTAGACTACAGAGATATAAAAAAACACTTGTGTGTTCCTCTCACTCTCCTCTTCCTTATCTTTGTATCCATTTTTTCCTCATGATTGGGCACAGATAAGCAATCTCAGAATGTAAAGTAACATCCCCAATTCATTCTTCTTACTACTAAAAAGGAAAAGTAAAAAAAGATCATATTTCCAACAGATCAGAAGGGAAATTCCTTAGTTAAGTCCATTGAGAAAATATGAAATATTTTCAGGCCTAAAAGTCTGCAAATGAGAAGAGATTACTAAAAGCAAACAAAAAAAACAAAACCAACCAAGGTCATGGCAGACTGGTGAAGCTCCTGCTGACTGGAAAAGGGCAAACATAACACCCATCTTCAAGAAGGGAAAAAAGGATGACCCCAGGAACTACAGACCCGCCAGTCTCCTCTCTGTGCCTGGCAAGATCATGGAGCAGATCCTCCTGAAAGCTCTGCTAAGTCAAATGGAAAACATGGCTTCACTAAGGGCAAATCACGCCTAACAAATTTAGTAGCTTTTTATGATGAAGTCAGAGCAACAGTCGACAAGGGAAGGGCAACTGATGTCATCTACCCACACCTGAGTAAGGCCTTTGACTCTGCCCCACATGACATCCTGGTCACCAAACTGGAAAAACACAGACTTGATGAGTGGAGCACTGCTGGATCAGGAATTGGCTGGATGGTTGCACACAGAGTGGTGATCAATGGCACAATGTCCACCTGGAGACCAGTGACAAGTGGCATCCCTCAGGGGTCAGTGTTGGGACCAGTGCTGCTTAGCATCTTTGTCAGCGATATGGACAGAGGAATTGCATGCACCCTCAGAAAGTTTGCAGATGACACCAAGCTGTGTGCACAATTGACATGCTAGAGGGCAGGGATGCCATCAAGAGGGAGCTGGACAGGCTGGAGAGGTGGGCCCAGGCCAACCTCATGAAATTTAACAAGGCCAAGTGTAAGGTCCTGTACCTGGGTCAGCGCAATCCCAAGCACAAATCCAGGCTGGGTGGCGAATGGCTGGAGAGCAGCCCTGACAAAAAGGACCTGGGGATCTGGGTTGACAAACATTAGCTGGCAGTGTGCATGCACAGCCCAGACAGCAACTGTGTGCTGGGCTGCATCAAGAGAAGCGTGGCCAGCAGGGCAAGGGAGGGGATTCTCCCCCTTTACTCTGCTCTCATCAGACCCCACCTGGAGTACTGCGTACAGTTCTAGAGCCTCCAACACAAGAAGGGCTCACTGTTGGAGTGAATCCAGAGGAGTGCCACAAAGATGATCAGAGGGCTATGAGAGTTGAGGCTCTTCAGCCTGGAGAAGAGAAGGCTTTGAAACATTGTAGTAGCCTTCCAGTATCTGAAAGGGCCCTACAGGAAGGCAGGGGAGGGACTATTTACAAGGTCTTGTAGTGACAGGATAAAGGGTAATGGGTTTAAAGTGGAAGAGGGGAAGATCTAAATTAGATGTTAGGAGGAAGTTCTTTACAGTGGGGGTGGTGAGACACTGGAACAGATTGTCCAGGGAGGTTGTGGCTGCTCCCTCCCTGGAGGTGTACAATGCTAGGTTAGGTGAGGCCTTGAGCAACCTGTTCTAGTCAGAGGTGTCCCTGCCCTGCCTAGGGTAGGAGATTGGAATTAGATGATTTTTCAGGCCTTCCAACCTAGGCCATTCTATGATTTTATGATTCTAAACAAAACCAAAGCAAAACCAAAACCCACTTTACAGTTTTGACACACATTTTCGGATTCAGAAATGCTTCAGAACTATTTGATAGTTACCAGAAAACTGTGTGTGCATGCTTATGTGCATCTTGTATTTGCTACTTAATCACAAAAAAAAAATCAAAGCCAAACTTCATGCTTCAGTAATACTGGCATGACTTCACTCTACTTTCAAGTCTCAACACATAACTGGTTTCAAGATCAGGTTTTGCTTACAGCTTGAGGCAGGAGGGAGGATGCTAAAGTAACCCTTCTCTGTATTTACTTTGAAAGTTTCACAAGACACCTAGGATGACTCTATGCTTTTCCTACCTGGCTTGTTTCTGGTGGTGCTATTTAGGAAGTTATTTTTTTTTTACAATGAGGATGGTGTTTTCATGAACAGGTTGCCTAGGGAGGTGGTAGAAGTCTCATCCCTAGAAACATTCCAGGTAATGCTGGATTGGACTCTCAAAAACCTGATCTAGTCAAAGATGTCCCTCTTCATTGCTGGTGGGGATGGACTAGACGACCTTCAAAGGTCCCTTCCAACCCCAAACATTCTATGATTTATCTGCACTGATTCTAAACATTGCATTCCCAGATGCAAACTTTGCATAGAAAACCAGCATTGGTTGATCAAATTGAAAAAATCTGTTATTCCTACTCTAATCCCTCCTTTATTAACAGGAATAACCCAACCTTCCATCCTCAAATTAATGGAAGAAATGTCACTTTCTCCCTGTATTATTTGTTTCCTACATCAGCATAGCTTCTGCAACCCTTCAGCATCTACAGAAATTAACACTTCCACTTTCCTTTGCTTTATTCTCTTCCTTCCACAGACTGAAGCAATACAGGATTACTGTTCTGGACTAAGAAAATGCAGGAAGATTTGACAAATCACTGCCATGAATCCAGATTTGAGCACTATCAGAAGCAGGCTAAGAAATGGGTGACATTTCCAAAGCAAAATTGAGATACTGACTGGGGGGGAAATGGAAGGAAAAAAGGAAGACATTGAAGTCGCTTCCCTCTGAAGAGCTTGAAATTTGACCTGCTAGAGAAGGGTTATGACTAACGTGACTTGCATTCAGATTTAATTTATACAGCAACAGGTATGAAAATTAAAGTGACTTTAATTGGCAAGCAAGCATGGCACAGAGGATCAACAGGGTAAATGATTAAACACTTTCACTGATGAAAACCAGTGCAGCTACTTATAGGGGCTAATGTATGATTCCTTACATAGTGGCTCATTTTGAGTTCCTTTATTTACTTCCACGACTTTAAATAGATATTAAGGAACTGGCAGGATGCCTACAGTGATCACAGAATCACAGAATGGTTTAGGTTGGAAGAGACCTCAAAGATCATCCAGTTCCAACCCCCCGCCACAGGCAGGGACACCTCCCACTAGATCAGGTCGCTCAAGACCTCATCCAGCTTGGCCTTAAACACATCCAGGAAGGGAGCAGACACAACCTCCCTGGGCAACCTGTTCTAGTGTCTCACCACCCTCACTGTGAAGAATTTCTTCCTAACATCCCGTTCAAATCTCCCCTCCGCCAATTTGAACCCATTCCCCCTCGTCCTGTCATTACAAGACCTTGTGAACAGCCCCTCCCCAGCCCTCCTGTAGGCCCCCCTCAGATACTGGTAGGCTGCTATAAGGTCTCCCCGAAGCCTTCTCTTCTCCAGGCTGAAAAGCCCCAACTCTTTCAGCCTGTCCTCATAGCAGAGGTGCTCCAGCCCTCTGATCATCTTTGTGGCCCTCCTCTGGACTCTCTCCAACAGTTCCATGTCCTTCTTGTGCTGGGGGCTCCAGAACTGCACACAGTACTCTAGGTGGGGTCTGACAAGAGCAGAGTAAAGGGGGAGAATCACCTCCCTTGCCCTGCTGGTAATGCCTCTCTTAATGCAGCCCAGGACACGGTTGGCTGTCTGAGCCGCGTGTGCACACTGCAGGCTCATGTTGAGCTTCTCATCCACCCAGACCCCCAGGTCCTTTTCCTCAGAGCTGCTCTCCAGCCACTCACCACCCAGCCTGTATTTGTGCTTGGGATTGCAGCGCCCCAGGTGCAGGACCTTACACTTGGCCTTGTTAAATTTCATGAGGTTAGCCTGGGCCCACCTCTCCAGCCTGTCCAGGTCCCTCTGGATGGCATCCCTGCCCTCCAGCAAGTCAACTGTGCCACACAGCTTGGTGTCATCTGCAAACTTGCTGAGGGTGCACTCGATTCCTCTGTCCATGTCGCTGACAAAGATGTTAAACAGCACTGGTCCCAGCACTGACCCTTGAGGGACGCCACTTGTCACTGGTCTCCAGGTGGACATTGTGCTGTTGATCACCACTCTCTGCGTGCGACCATCCAGCCAATTCCTTATCCAGCGAGTTGTCCACCCATCAAGTCCATGTTTTTCCAGTTTGGTGACCAGGGTGTCATGTGGGACAGAGTCAAAGGCCTTACTCAGGTCCAGGTAGATGACATCAGTTGCCCTTCCCTTGTCCAATTCTGCTGTGACTTCATCATAGAAAGCCACCAAATTTGTTAGGCATCATTTGCCCTTGGTGAAGCCATGCTGGTTGGCATCAGGCACCTCTGCTTTGTTCTCCATCTGCCTTAGCAGAGACTTGAGGAGGATCTGCTCCATGATCTTGCCAGGCACAGAGGTGAGGCTGACTGGTCTGTAGTTCCCAGGGTCATCCTTTTTTTCCCTTCTTGAAGATAGGTGTTATGTTTGCCCTTTTCCAGCCTGCAGGAACTTCACCAGTCTGCCATGACCTTTCAAATACAATGGACAACGGTTTGACAACTTAATCTGCCAGTTCCTCCAGGACCTGTGGGTGGATCTCATCAGGCCCCATGGACTTGTGCACGTTCAGGTTCTTTAGGTGATCTTGAGGAACTGAAGATTTGCTTATAAAAAACAAGCCCACACCCTAATCTTAATCATGTATTATATGATGCTTGGTAAAACTTGTCTGGACTCCCAATTTGCTAAGATTGCTAGAATCACAGCAAAAGGAATCTAATATTTTTATTATGGAGAAAATGGGGAGCTTTGTCTTTCCCTTTGAGGCTATGCCACTCTCAAGAAGTTTTGGTCAGAATTCAAGATTATATAAGGACAATGACAAGCACTAAAAAAGCAACATTTGATGATTAGCTATACTGTATGGCTGAGGCCTCACTCTTACTATTAAGCTTTCACAGAATCATAGAACATATCTGGTTGGAAGACACCTCAAAGATCATCCAGTTCAACTCCCAATCCAGCACTGAAGGGTCAACACTAAACCATATCCCTAAGTGCCAGATTCACACACGCTTGAACACCCCTAGAGATGATGACCTCACCACTGCCATAGACAACCATTCTAATATTTGATAACCCTTTCAATAAAGGAGTATTTCCTAATACATAGTCTAAAGCTCTCCTGGTGCAGATTGCAACTATTTCCTCTAGTCCTGTCACCTGTCATTAAGAAAAGGCTGGCTGCTTCCTCACTCCAACCCCCACGTCAGGTAGTTGTAGGGAGCAATAAGATCTCCACTCAGCTTCCTCCTTTAGATGAATCAGTTTTGTAGAACTTTGTCCAAAGGCAAAGAACATCACAATTTTTCAGTTAATAGCCTAGTAAGTAGAAAACCACAGAAATACATCAAAGACAATTCAAAACTAGTTATGTACTTTGCTTTTTCTATAAACAAAAAAGAAAGTATTACATAAAGATTTGCATTATGAAATAGTGGCATGTGTCTCAAAATACAGTAGAACTATAACAACTAATTATAGTGAAGGTTATAAACAAATCTTGTTTCTGTTCATTTTAGTCACTGTATAGAGACAAAACCATAAGTGGGATTTCTGTGACATCAAAAATAGTTTAAATTTGTGTTCACCTATCAAATTTCCCTGCTCTCCCACAACCTTACCTTTTTACTTTCTTAACAACTGATTTACTATTGCAAGTAGTTAAAATAGATGTTACAAAACTATCTGCTTTTCAATAAAAATATTTAATGTAACATTTAGAAATAAGCAGAAGTTCCATGTTCAGTTTACCCCCTTCTCTAACATAAGGAATAATTCTGTAGCACTGTCTTCACTACTAGCTTTTAAATATGCATATATAATTGTCTATTTTGCATTCAAGTAATGCTCCGGAAGGAGGTAACCAGATGCAATAAGACAATAATATCTATCAGGAGGATATATTGACTGATGGGTTTGGAATGCCACGACCAGCAAATGCTCACCTGGGAGCAAGCTTCATTTGCACTCCTGCTTATTGTTGAAAGGAGAAGATATTGAGCATATGTGAATCAGCAACACAAACCCCGTGGGGAAATATCACACCAAAACTGATTAACTGCTTAACTTGTAAGCTGATGAGGCAAGTGCGTCAGCCTCTAATTTACATTCTGACTAACAGTAATAATGTGTTGGCTGAACATTTGGTGAAATTATCTGAGCAAGGTGTAATAAAGAATAAATAAAGCCTTTTTACTTAAAAAGCTGTAACTAATTCTGACATAATCAAAATTCTGCTGAATATGAACAGACAAAACAAAGCATGGTGGCATTAGGAGAACCTGAACACCAAAAGTACAGTTACATATATGTATGAGTTTTGAAGTATTTGGTGAAAGGTGGTTTAGGATTTGTTTTTTTTTGGTCACAAGACAAAAAAAAAAAAAAGGCAAATGCTTCTGTGAGCCTCAGTAATTCAGTCTTTGCTTTCATTTCACTAAGTTCAGAAACAGCACAAGAATACACTGAAGTACAGTTGATTTGCAAATGTCCATGGTTGTAGTAGCAACATCAATGCTAAAAAGCTTGTACAACCAGATTATGAGTAAGAACATTCATAAACATAAAAAGCATCACAGCTAAAAAAGGCTAAAGAATATAATTTAATGGGAAAGAGAAACCTGAAAAGCAGGACAGCATAATGCTGGAAAAGAGCCTAATGTTATTTCAATTCTTCACTACAAACAAATGTAATTTTGGTTTCGTAGATATGTAACATTGTAGTGCTGGAGTGGCCAGCTCTAGCCTTGGGTTTTGTCTGGTACTTGGAATTCCTAGAACAGCATGCAAGACACACATTGCAAGCATTTTACCTAATCCCAGAAAAAGTGAAGTGACACAGAGCAGAGGATGACAAGCAGCAGAATGTTAAAAGTGTTTCCATCAGTCTACCTTCATTTACTACCAACACTTGAAACCAGAGGTAGACAGCAAACCAAACAGACCAATTAAAAGATAGATGGAGTCCTCTTTCCTCCTTCACCACCCTGGATAACAAGAAGGTTATTGGATGGTACTGAAATAAGGTGGTGCTGCTAGTAGTGGGAGAGGAAAACCAGCACACAAAAATCCGCAAAACTTTAAGCATGCAGAAAACAAGGAGTTGAGGTATTTTAAGTTTTACCTACTATGAATGGGAATATAAGAATTATCAGATTTTTTTCTTCTCAAACACTGCACCAGAAGGAAGCAAAATGGTGCTTAAAAATGAAGCTGAAAATTAACCCCTCCACACTGTGTTAAAACCAGTCAGTTTTTAATTGTTTCACCTGCTAACGTTAGTGGCTGACGACAGCCTGTGCACAGGAAAAAACTCAAAAGCATACCAAGGTTGTAACTAAACTCACCCTTCTGAAAACCTGTATAGAATCTTCCATTGCATCTGGCCACTAAAGAAGACACACAACAATGACGGGAACACCTGACATCCTCATGTGGATTTTACTATGTAAATACACAATGTGAAGTTGACCCAAAATCTATTTCCTGGCCAACTTGTTAGGCTTTTGTCCTCTAACCTTAGAGAGATACAAACCAAGATGCTAGCTGGTAACTGTTCTGAAAGCAAAGCAAAATTATTTGCTTTTAACACATCCGAAAGTAAGCTTAGCTTCTGCACAGGTTATCTGAATAAACTGTATGAAATGTGATACAAATATTCATCACTGTTATCTATGTCAGCATGAGTATTGTCATGTACAATGACTCAAAACAAGGGTTTTTGACAGCTGCTAGTGTTGATGTGCTGCCTTTCCAGATTTTGCTACCAACTATAAACACACACTTCCAGACCGTGGGAACTCAGTATTTTTCATATGGCATATCCATCTTGTTAATGCTAAAAACTCTCATGCCCACTGTGTGCATATTTTTTTCTTTTCTCAACAAAGGACTTAGTTAATTCAAACTCAAAGTGTATCACTTGGTAACTTAATGGGATACTAGCCCTCTGTCTCACTTCATATTAACTGTTTCCCTGAGAAATTCAAGAAATTTTAAGAAATCCTGTAACATACAGTACCACTCACATTATCAAAAGCACTTATTCAGTAAGATGGGTTCCCAGCAGCTTTTGTACTGAAGTCAACTTGAAGGAAATACTAACTGGAAATGCTGAATCTTCTTTCATCTCCTAGAGGATGAACTTTCATCAGAGATGGAATACTTGAGACTGGAATGGTACTGACTTAGCTGAACAACACACTTTAAAGAAAAAAATGTTCCCTTTGCATATACAAGTTTCAGCTAGGTGACTTTTTAGGTGGCATGTGAAAACAGTCACTAACAGCCTGAGGTAGAGTCAGAGAATTTGTTCCAAAAAGCACGAGACATCTCTTCAACTATGGAGGCAGGGCAGTACAAAACCTGTAGCTAACTCTTCAAAAATCTTTGGAATTTTTAGCAGTTACATGAATGCTAAAATCTTGAGTCCACAGTTTTACAACTGTACCTTTGCACTAGGAGAGTAGATGAACACAAGGAACATCAAAGGAAGAAATCATGCACTTTGTACAGTCAGAAACCACCATTTTCAAGAATACAGAGACAGCGGTAGACTCTACAACAACTCCAAAGGCAGAGTTATCCTGGGGGCTGTCTAGGACTAACAAGTGAACTCTTCCAATAACTTCTATTATGACAATTGCAGGCTTTTTCTCAAAACATACCACCACACCTATCCACTCTACCACACAAACCCTAGGAAACTGTCTACTTGAAACCCTTGCAGCAAGTCTTTCATATAAATTTACTGTGTTTGATGTGTAAACAATTGGTACCAAAGGGGTTGGGCACTGCCCACCAAACAAGACCGTGCAAGTAGCATGATTGTAGCCAAGCCAGAGCTAGGATTTCAGTTCTGTTTCACTCTCCTCACATTACTATAGCAGTTGGTATGATATGCAAAATTTAGACATGGAAGTAAGAGAAAAATCCCAAGGGGAATCTCAGCTTTGATTTGCTAACTTTATCACCAAGAATACACTTGAAGGCAATCCAAGCTAGAAAAATAACCATATTAACCTTTGCTAAGAAAGCTTTAACTATAAAAAAGATGTGCTTTCCAGAAAAAGATACTAGTTCTCATAATTAATTATACAATTAATCACATAAGAAATGTTTCTTCAGTCTAAAAGGAATAAACATTTTGTTCTTTAAAAAAAGGGTGCTTGACACTTGTTAATCAAGAGTTTGAAGAGTCCTAGCTCTACATAAGTTCTTGGATTGTCTTGTTCACAGTAGAATTTCTTTCCCACTAAGACATACAGTCTATTCTTTATAGCAGCTCTGCATGGCAGACTCTTTTATAACTGTGTAAAGGATATCTAAAAAAAAAATCCCAAAATATAGTTCATTACATCACCAATTGTAATTCTCGGTGATGAGAAACCATGACAGAAGACAAAGAGTTACAGTGAATTCTGTTACCATTAACTTTAAAGGTGTGAAGTGGACATCAAATGAAGAAGGCATAGACTGTGACTCTTCCAGTACTGAGGGCTAAGAAAACAGAACACCACCGAAGATGATGAAGCTCCCAAGACATGGAAACATGAAATACTTTGTCTCAAAGCTAGAGCTAGGCATGTACTTACATGTAATATACACACATACAAATACTGGAATTCATATGAACCCCAGAATGGGCTTTCAAAGCCAAGCTTTAGTCTGATCCACAGATATATAGAGGGGTGGTGGTGTTGATTATACTCCCTCTATTGAGCCTTCAAGGCACCCCACTTGACAGAATGCAAGAATAAAGGCACCTGCCAAAGCTTTGGTTATATAACATGGCAGAGCTACATGAGAAAACCACACCAGCAACTCATCTCGCCCTTCTCTCCTTCACCAAGGCCACATCTGATGACTGAGGAGTGTGATGGCCCCTCCTGGCTCCACCACCTTGCACTCCTGACACCTCCATGCTGACATGTATGACAGCAGACTGCTGCAGTGCATGGTAAGGGGAACACTGGATAGTGAATTGCTTTTTCTGATTACTGGTCATTTCCACTGCAAAGAAAAATAAATAAACATTTAAAAATGCAGTTGTATAACTGCATTTACAAAACAAGCATATGAAACTGTATAATGGAAAAAATGCTGTTTGTTTCACTTGACAAAAGTTATATAAACTTTGTAAGTTATAACAGTTAATCACTCATCACCTTCATTTGGAAGCCACAGATACAGCACAGAATTTAGAATCAGGCATTTTAATCTCCCAATTGCTGCATTTTGACTGAAGAAGAAGGCAAACAAGTCTTAAAAGCAGCAGAGGAATCCAGCCCTGGTCACACCCTGCTGTTGCAGGGCTGGCAGCCAGTGTTGCAAAATGCAGACAGGTACTTGGAATGGCCTGATGAAGCGAGACACAGCACAAAACGAACCGAAAAAGCAAGCTCTCCTGGAGAAATATAAGCATATGTGCTCAACTTCAGCAGCAGCCTAGTGCAGCCAACGCTGTATCATAGAACCATTCAGGTTGGGAAAGACCTTCGAGATCACTGGGTCCAACCATCAACCCAATGCCACCATGGCCATGAAACTGTATCGAGAAGTGCTACGTCTACACGGTTTTGGTTTGTTTGTTTGTTTGTTTTTTTACACCATTAGTGATGGTGACTCCACCACCCTCCTGAGCAAATGTCTGACCACTCCTTTACTAAAGAAAATTTTCCTAATATCCAAACTAAACCTCCCCAGCGAAACTTGAGGCCATTTCCTCTCGTTCTAAAATTTGACACTTTAATCTCTACTTGGAGGATGCCGCAACAGTGGTGAGAAGGTAAATTAATGGAAAATTTAAGCACTGCTCGCAGTTTATGTAGTTCGCAGTGCGAGAGCCTGACAGGCTCAGGGCTGCAGAGCCCCATGGGGCGGCACAGCTTTCCACAAGCTGTCTAGCCTCGTAGCATCCTCTGCCCTTCTCGGTGGCTGCTGGAGGGACATGAGAGACAGAGGGCTTCCTCCTCCCCTCCATGCCTACCATAGCACTTGGCCGGACAGATAGCCGCCCACTCGGGAGGAGAAGGAGGAGGTGGCAGGGCACGACGAAGTGGGCCGCCGCTCCTGAGTGGGAAAGCCCTGATAGAAACGGAGGAGGGCAAGAAACATCCGCCACGGTTCCCCATCTGAGGAGCCCACCTGCACCCTACGGGGATACTCACTCCTGACAGGGCGCGCCCGCCTCGACTCGCCTCGCCTCTCGCCGCCTCTGCCACACTGGGCTGGGCCGCGCCGGGGCGGCCCTGCCCAGCCGCGCACCTGCCGCAGGTGAGGGGGGCGGGGCCGAGGCGGCTATCCACCGCCTGCCTGTGTGCCGCCCCCGCACGCGTCTGCCCCATCCTGTCCCAGCAGCGTGTACACCTTGTGCTCGGTAGGGCTGCATATTTCGCTTTTCTGCCCCTTCAAATCAGGCAAAAATAGTAGACGGCTACAACGCTTGCTGCCGTAAAGTGAGGCGCAGGCAGCACGACAGTCATGAAGGCCCTCCTCCCCGGGTAGCTGTCAGGCCCGGAGCGAAAATGGCGGCAGGGGAGGCGAAATCGGTGCTTTTCGTGTGCTTGGGTGAGCGAGACGAGCGGATAGCCAAGTCTTCTCCCGTCCTCCTCCTGCTGCTCTTCGGTCAGGGGCACTGGGCGGGGTAGTAGGGAGCGCGATGGGGCCAGGACTGCTGTCAAGGCAGCGGCCCGATCCGGCGGAGCTATGAATAGGCCCTGCCTGGTGTGGTTGTGAGTAGGCCAGACCCGGTCCGGCAGCCGTAGGCGTCCTCACTCGGGAGTGGTTCTGCGGCTATATGCCTTCTTGAAGAGGGCTAGAGTAGTAACCCAAAAGGGAGGCAGCAGAAAGACGTATCCACTTGCTTCTCGTTTGTCTTCATGATAAGTTGGAGTAATAGGAAATAACGGGAATCCGTTATTGATGAACGCGGAGGTTATGTGTGGGGAAGAACGGCACCTAAATATGCATAACCCAATTTAAGCACCGAATTAAGTGCAGTTGCTGAAGAGTAGCACAGAATGGTGGTTATAAAGAGCTTTTGAAAGGTGTTGCTCAGTGCTTGGCTTCTAGAACACCTGGCTTTAAAAAGGGAAAGAAAACAGTAACAACAATGGCTTAAGGTAATAGAACAGCCTCTTGTAAATAAGACTGAAAATGTTTGGACTTTAAATAAGAAAAACTCGGTGGAGGATATAAATGGTTTCGATCTATGAGTGAAAAGGAGTTTACTGCAGGGCTGCCTATATCAAAAATTACAAAAAGCTATGTGTTTAATTAGTGAATCTCATATGAAAAGTCATAGAAATCAGAAGTGTAACTGGGATCAAAAAGTGTTTCAGTGTTTTCTAGAATGGTAGCTGATAAGCAAGATGGTCTGTTTCTTTACAATCAACAAACTGCTAACTTGGATACATGAATTTCAGAACTATAGCCCACTTTGTATGTACTTTCTCTAAACATCTATTTCTGCTCCCTTTTGAGGATAACAAGATTGATGGCTCATTGCTCTGATCTAGGAAGGCTTTTAGCATCTTCTTCTAAGCACATATAGTCTTACCTGTGTGCTGAGGGTTGATCCCTGTAATCCTCTGGCATGTTGCCAGTTCTATTACAAAACTGCTAGGTAATATGTTTCCTTTTTTTTGTCTGTTTTTTTAATTAGTTTGTTTTTTAGTTTGTTTTTTTTTTTCCTTGGGTTGGTTTGGTTTTTTCGTGTTGGTTTGGTTGGAGGCCATTGTTTGTTTTGTTTGGGGGCTTTTCTATTTGGTTTGGGGATTTTTTGGGGGGGAGTTTTTGGCGGGGAGGAGGTGGGGTGGTGTTTGTTGTTGTAGTAGGAGAAATGCAGATTAATTGATTAGTAAAACAGGAGTTTTAGTTTATTAAAAACATTCTGCTGTTTACTTGGAATAAAATTAGCTCCAAATAATAGTTTAGGGAAAACATTCTCTAGTAAGGTATCATGATTTATGCCATGTTTGGGAACCAGTGGCTTAGACAAAATTTTTTGTATAAAAATATCTTACTAATGTATGCCCTTCTTTTGTTCTAGAGGTAGTAAAAAAATCTCATAAGGCAATTCATACATATGGATCTGTAAGCTCACAATGGTGATTTGCACTCCACCAAGTTCCTAATCAAGTCTTTAAGAAGCGGTTATTAATGGAAGATAATTTCACTTCACACCTAAAATACATGATAATATAAAACTGAGGAACGGGTGCCTGAGTAGGAAGGTTGTTAATGGGATGGATTTTTTGAAACAAATATTGTAAATACCTTTTAACTTTTCCTGTGTTGATGGGCTATAAAATATAGACATAATGGTATGTAGTGAGTGATAAAAAATCTGATACGAAAAGCAGTTTTTCTCCCATTCAAATGTGAACTTGAATTTTTCATGGCAAGTTACTACTTCTTCCTGTATTAAGTTTGCTTAATGTTTTTGTTAGTCTTGAAGAGTAATGCTTATGCATTAACAGATTTTTAGATTTTTGGGATTTTTTTAAGAATTCAGTGTTTTATTAAAATTGATATCTAGGGACTGAAAAAAGTATTAACAGATTTATAGAACTGCATTTATCTGCAGTATTCTGAAGTTTGCCCCAATCAGTGCGAGGTGATGCCTGAAAGCACAAGCCTTCTTGAAAGATTATATTTACTTTCTACATTATTTTGAAAGAAACATATTACCAGAGTATCTATTGACTGTATTTGTTGTTTGTAATGAGATAAGCAGATAATCAGCACACAACAAAATACAATCTAGTTAATGTGCATAACTGTTAATTATAATGGTTCCTCATCACTGAGAAATAAATGAAGCATCTACCAACATATGTAATTACAGTATATGAAGAGGCACTAGGGAAGACTACTTTTAAAGCAAAAAAAAACCCTAAATCTGGAGATAAACCAAAATGTGGTTTACTTTTTTTTACACTTGGATGGTTCAACTAATTAATGATTGAGCTTCAGGAATTACCTTAATATGATGCTGTGTTACATAAGTCACCTTCTTTCTCTCTGACTTTTCCACTATAACATAACAAACTGCATGGACATCTCATATCAGGCTCTGCCTTGCTGATCTCCTCCATGTTTGGAGAAACAATTTTAAGACATACACAGTAAGCTAAGTGGGTTTGTCTGGATCCTCAGAAAATTGGTGCTGCTGTGGACCAGTGAGTGTGATTATTGCCTTCAGATACCTAAACTACATAAATTAATTGATAAAATGACAATAGGTTATCAGAAAATCAGGTTTCAGTCACAGAGATATTTGAATTTCCTATTGAATTTGTCACAATCCATTATATGCATTTAGATACAGCCAAATACAGGGGTTTGTGGGACAAAATGGGAAAGCAGTAGGCTGGGTAAGACACCAAAGAAGTTATGAACAGCTTCTGTAATGAGTGTTGTTAGCAAGCTGACAAAAAGAATTTTTTTTTTTTAATAAGAAAATGGTAGGTAAATGTAAGCAAAATATGTTTTCTCTCTACAGCATTGTTAAGATAGCTGTAAGAATGTAATTATTTAATTTCTGTTTCAGAATGATGTAGAAGTACTGGAGAGTTCAAACTGTGTGTAAAAGCAATTTTGGTATTGGAAAAAAAAAGGTTAAGATTATATGCTTATAGAACCATAAAATTGCTTTGGTTGGAAAAGACCTTTAAAATCAAGTCCAACTATTGTCTAACTTTACCAAGTCTGGTGATAAACTATGTCCCTTAGCACCACATCTGTGCACCTTTGAAACACCTCTAGGGATGGGAAATAAACCCACCTCCCTAGGAAGCCTGTTCCAGTCTTTGAGAACCCTTTCAGTCAACAAGTTTCTTCTAATATTCAACCTAAACCTCCCTTGGTGCAACATGAGGTCACTCCCTCTCATCCTATCACTTGCTAGTAGGAAGAAGAGCCTTAGCTCTGCCTGGCTCCAGCCTCCTTTCTTGTCGTTGTAGAGAACAATGTGGTCTTCCCTGAACCTCCTTTGCTCCAGAGTAAACAATCACAGTTCCCTCAGACATGCCTCATAAAACGTGTTCTCCAGACCCTTCAACAGTTTAATTGCCTGTCTCTGGACTTGCTCCAGCACCTCAATGCCTTTCTTGGAGTGAGGGTTCCAAAACTGAACACCATACTCAAGGTGTGGCCACAGCAGTATTAAGTCCAGGAGGACAATCACTTCCCTGATCCTGCTAGTCACACTATTCCTGGTACAGGCTAGGATGCTGTTTGCCTTCATGGCCACCTGGGCACACACTGCCTCATGTATAGTTGGCTGCTGATCAACATCCCCAGGTATTTCTCTACTGGGCAGCTTTCCAACCACTCTGCCTCAGGCCTGGAGCATTTCCTGGAGTTGTTGTGGCCCAAGTGCAGGACCTGGCAGTTTGCCTTATTGAATCTTACGGAGTTGGCCATGGCTTACCTCTGTAGAGGCATCCTGCCATCAAAAAGAAGCTGGATGATGTGTTTTAGCTCTTTCTGAGGTGTTTTAGAAAGGGGATTGTAAGTATTCAGTGAAATCGACTGTGACTAGAATGGCCAGCCAATCTGGACTGAAATTAGAGCAGAGTGGTTCCTTGCAAAGCTAATGTAATGCTGAATATGACAAGGTAGACTTGAAAGAACAAAAGTGAACAGTAAGTTTTAAACACAAGTTTTAAGACTTCTTTATGAAGGGGACCTGTTGTGTGATTTAAATTATACTGGGAAGCGTTACTACAACCTTTTAGATGTATTAACCATGCATGAAAAGACGAGTATGGTTAGAACCAGGGATTTTTAATGTGAGAGGATAAAAGCTAGTAGAACTTCTCTTACAAACAGTAAAATGAAGAAAATAAGAGCATTTGGTTTCATTTGGGGAAAGTCTTGAAAGAGCTGGAGAGCTGAATACTGAACAGTTCAGATGAAAAAATGATCAAGAGATTATGGTATCAGGATTACCTAGAGATGATCTGTGGACCTGAACATGAAATAGGTTCAAGCTATCTTTGCTACCAATAGAAGCAATACTTCATTTCTCTGTGGCAGTGGATCAAAGATTAATGCAGAGACTGGTTTAAAGAACTCAACAAATTAAGCATTGGCTTGGATAACCCTCAGTGGAATCCTTGATTGAGTGATAAAGCATGATTCTAAGTGTGATCCACAAGTGGTTCCAGTACAGATTCTATGATTAAAACTTCAGTTTCAAATTAAGAGGTTTGTAGTATTTATTTCAACAGGCAAACTGTCAGCTGCCTTGGGGACTAGTTTTCTATGTTTAAAAATGTCATTATAATTTTAAAATTTAAAGAATGAAGGGAGATGAAGATTCAGAAAGCTCTAAAACTGCTAGCTTTTACATGAGAAGAACATAGATTGGTCAAAAATGCAACAGAGCTGAAAGGCAACACCAGAGGACGAGAGGTAGCAAAGATAAGGTGTAGATAACATCTAAGGGGAAATACAATTCAGGTTCAAGGAGGACGATAATATCCCTATGAATCTTTCTGTGAAATTTCCCCCTTCTTTCATGGCTGTCCATAACTGGTGCAATACTACACGTCTGTGAAGACCCTGTTCAAAGTCTGGAAAGACAGATGTGGGATATGAAACTGGATGTCAAATACAAATGATAGTGGGAGAGGGACAGAGACTGGAGAGGTTTGCCTCTTTCAGTGAGAGAATATAGGACTTCAGTGATGAGAAGAATGATAACAGTCACAGTAGCATGGGTGAAGAGAGTTGGGTAGGATAAAAATTATATTGCAGAGTATGCAAAGGAAAGAGCTTCCCTTAAGTGAGTTCTGGGCTTCCGTCCATAGTCCCCAAGAATAGGCTTGATTTCAGTTCCATAATAGTGTTAATACCTTCAGTAATATCTGGATATCTGGAGTGTGTCATGGTGTGTCTGCAGTGTAGTCTGTGGCTCTATATGCCAGTATTCAAGAAAAATAAATTGAAATTGAAACAAGTACAGAGGTAGCTTAACTGAATTGATTAGATAAGGGTTAGTTAATTTTTTGAGGAGACGGAGAGCTTTTTTTTGTTTAGTTTAGCACAGCTACACTTGACAAGGGTTCCCTATCTGCTGAAGAAACATTTTTGAGATAGTGATGTTAACCAAAATCAGATGAGCATTGACTCCCAAGAATAATTATAAAGTGGGAACTGGAGGGTTTCAGGCTACCACAGGAAATTAGTATCTGGAAAAGCTTTTTAAGATAGATGATGCTTTTAAAAGAGAACTTGATGTGTTGGCAAGAGAAGTATTGCTATATATGCTTGTGACATCAAGGGTTGAGCCCATTGGTTATGAAGTTTCTTTTCTGGTTTATGCTGTAGGTTATCGTGTTCCCTCTATTTCCTCCTAAAATTATCTCTGACTTACCAAATTAAAATTGAGATTTTTTTTTAAATGTGTTATCATATTTTAAAAATATTTTTACTAGCAATAGTACAAATCAATTTTCTCACTTTCTATATAAATCAAACTTCTTTCTGCTATTTTGTACTTCCAAGACTAGTTTAGTTTCTCTGCTGGGAGTACACTGGTTCAAACAAAGGAAACAGTTTGCTTTCTCCTGGAAGAAGATCTACTCCTTGTTCCAGCCACATCAGTTTCTCAATGGTTAGCCAGTTCCCGTTTCCTGTGCTTTGATATAGGCATGACTGATAGCAAGTTATTAAACACCCAGATCTTAATAGTTTCTTCCTCTTTAGCAATGAAGTGTCAACCTTGACATTTTGTTAGAATAATTTCCATGCCTATATTTTCCAAGTGCCTTATCTGAAGATTTCCTTTTGCTGCTGGAGATTCAGCTTTGTGGGCAATTGATTTTTTTTTTTAATGTTTGAAAATTTGGAAATACTTTATCAGTAGTAGAAGAGTGATTTAGAGGTATCAAAATGAGTGTTGCCATTTGTGTTCTTTTATACTTGTCTGCTCTAAAGTCAGAGTTGAGCCAAGCTATACATTCTCTTTGAAAGTGAAGGTTCGTATGATATGTTTGTATGATTCATTGTGCATCTGGGTGACGTATCACATGTTATGAATATCTATATAGTTACTCAAGAGTTTCTGAATAATGAAAAGGTAGAAAGAGTTAAAGCAATAGTTGAATAGATTTCATATTGTTCTGGAGAAACTTGTACTCTGTTTTGGTATAATACTGTTGCCCCTTGTCCTGTCATGACAGTCCCCTTTATATAGAAAGGCCACAAAAATATCTCCATAGGCCTTCTATTTTTCAAACTGTGCAATTATAGTTCTAACACAGGTGCTCCAGCCCTCTGGCCGGAACTTGCTCCAACAGATCCATGCCTTGTGCTGAGGACTTGCAGGAGCTGGGCATGGCACTCTAGGCATGGTCTTACAAGAATGGAGCAGAGGGGGAGAATCAGCTCCCTCAACCTGCTGGACATGTAGCTTTTGGTGCATCCCAGGATTCAGTTGACTTTCTGGGCTACAGATGCGCACTGATGGCTCACGTTTAGCTTTTCATCTGATGGTATCACCAAGTCCTTCTCAGCAGGAGTGCTCTCAATCCCTTCATCCCCCAGCCTGTATCAGTGTACTGAGGATTTGCCTTCCCAGGTGCAGGACTCTGGTTTTTCACTCTTGCAGAATCTCTGGTTATAAACAATATACATTCTACATAAGAAGAGTCTTTAATCTCATCTGTGCTGGCAAATCCACACAGTTATTGATTTTTTTTGTTTTTAATCATCTGAAATTTCACTGTAATCTCCTGTTTCTATAGGAAACATTTGTCGCTCTCCCATAGCTGAAGCAGTTTTTAGAAAACTTGTAACTGATGAAAAACTCGATAGTAAGGTAAGCTGTTTTTTTCTGTTTCTGCCTAAGAAATTACTGGCTTGTAGCCCATTACTAGAAATATAAGCAGTAAGACAGGAAACATAAAAATATAAATTTGTTTTTCTGTAGTGGAGGATAGACAGTGCAGCGACATCTGCCTATGAAATAGGAAGCTCTCCTGACTATCGAGGACAAAATTGCATGAAGAAGCATGGCATTACCATGAATCATATTGCCAGGCAGGTACTGTACTTTAATTTTCTTTAAATATGTGTATGTATTTTGTTCTTACAGTGGATGACAGACAGTGCTGCTGTTTCAGACTGGAACGTGGGGCGCTCCCCAGATGCAAGGGCTTTAAGTTGTCTAAGAAATCATGGCATTGAGACAGCACATAAAGCACGGCAGGTAGAAGAGAGTATATTTTCTTTCTCATTCATACCCATGCTTTGTTTAGACCTGACCATTAAAATCACAGAATTGATTTGGCCAATGCATGGTTAAGCTTCAAGTAATACGTGCAGTCTTCCAAAGTGGCCTAACTTCTGGTTCAGGTTAGTGAGTTCATTGTTGCAAAGCTTCATTGGAAGAATAACTTAGAAGTGTTGGAGTAGTTTATATGTATAATTATAGAAAAATCCTGCCTTCAAATACTTAATATTTGGGGCATTTTTCTGAAACAAATTTTTATTGCTTTTTAAAAATGAACTTAATCTAGTAACGTGTGATGCTTCTGTCAGCAAGGAATTGTATTTCTATTTAGCAAAGTCTAAAAAAAGTAGAATACCCATTTAAAAAAAAAGATGCTGCTTTTGTATGAAGATCTCTTAAAAAAATGCAGGGCCTTAATTAGAACAAATTTCACAAACCCTATGTTAGTAGCATAGTTGGTGTTAACTTACGACGAAAAGCAGAAGCATTCTTAAGTCAAAGACAGGTTTGTCACTTGGTGACATCATCTAATTTTTACCGAAATGCATCTTTGTTTTCATTAACAAAAGGACATGCATTTCCATGCTGCATTCCAGAGAGATCAAGAATAAATGTGTCTGCCTCAATTTAAATCATTCAGATGCTCAAATAAATGCACATAATTTACTTCAGTCAGCTATTCTCTGAATGTAAGATATTCCTTTAGGGCTTCACCTTTACTTAGCTGGAGTTTATGCCACTAGCTCTTACAGTGACAAAAAGATCAAGTAGTCTTGTTATTATCTTCCATTTCTGTTCCCTTCAGAATTTACTAGACCTTACTGAGGTCATGTTCCTCACTTTCAAAGATTACATGTTTAGGTTTTTAACTTCTTAAAATAAATTCTCTCAATTAGTCAGTTGCCCTCTGCCCTCTTCTGATGCTAATCTCTTTATATAATAAGACAAGAAGGATTGAGCACGACATTGCTTCAGATTTTCAGTGTTTCACTATTAGAAGCCAGTTGTCATCTTCTCCTACAGGTTTTGGATTTACCAATTTTAAGTGCTTACAAACAGCTTTATTTATTGTTAGTACAAGCTAAATGGTAACAGAACTAATCAGGCAGTGTTTCAGTCACAGTAGTGTAATATGTTTGTATTCTTAAAAGACAAGCCTTGGAAACTTGAATTGTTCTTGGATATGACTAGAATGCTTTGTGAATAGTTAAACTAAAGCAAAGCATTCAAAAGAAGTTGATCCTGTGCCTTGTAACAAATCTGTACATCCTTCTTTGGCACTGAGGGAATGAAAACTTTCATGAATATGTGTGCTTATACGTTCTGGCAAATAAAGTGATTTTTAATGCAGAAGAGTCTTAATATGTCACATATACAAGAAGAGCATATTAACAAGATTGAGACTAATAAAATGAAAGACTAACAAGACTAAAATTTATCTAAAATATGCCCATACAAGCACTGTCTTGTATAAAGAATATTTTCAAGTCCCTGAACTAAAGGTAACTGTTTATTTTGCACTGATATTAACTATGTATATTCCATTTATTTGCTTCAAACTTGTCAAATGGTCTCTGCTGACTCTAGAAAATTGTGGACTTGATATCATAGTGCTTCTGGAGAGGAGCTCAAGAGTGTAGAATAGGACTTTTCAGAGTGGACAGGTTTGTGCAAGTGGTAGTGTATTTTTTTTCTAAGACACAAACTCAAGGATAGAATTTTGTATGAGACTTGGTTCATCACAGGTTAAGACAGATTTAATACAGAAGCTGCAGAAATAGAGAAGGGATTTATCTTCTGCTGCCTTAGAAATAACTGTGATGAGATGACTACCTCATGCAATTATCCTCTTCAGCCCTGTGCAAAACTGTTACCCACCCAGTGAAAGGCACTTTCTTTCATATAATTTTGTGCATAATTATGATAATCATGGATCGTGTCTTTTTTTTAATTCAAAACTGACATAAATGCTACAAGAATGATTTATGTAAGAGAGAATGTTAAATTTGCTGCATCCTACCATTGTATACAGTGATAATTTCAGTGAATTTAAAGTGTAAAGCAAAGTACACACATAAATGTACATATTTATATATAAAATAAAGAGTTTGATAACATTTTCTTTTGGTAGGGTGCTTTATGTTTATGCATCTGCTGAAATTCTCTAAGCTTTTAGTCTTCATGCATAAACCAGATAGGTATTAATCAGTTTCACTTTTGTTCATGCTGAGACCAAAATTGATTTCTGTATGACTCATACCATGCATTTGCCTTAAATAGGAAATTGAGATTAGAGGAAGGTTGTATTAAACACTTTCACAACTGGATAAAATTGAGAACTACTGCCTCTCTTTGGTTTTTAGAAAGAGAAAAGTAGATTTTCCTTCTTTGTAAACCAAGGGAAATGTTTAACAGATGAATTGGAATGATGATGTGTTTCTCCATGAATCTTTAATAATGGTTGTATGTCTTTTTTTTAATGTGAAGCTACTGTTGTCCATGTAGTTCCATCCAAAGTTGACTGGTTCACCTTTCCACTACTCTTCTCAAAATGTACATAAATTTTTATGTCCTAATTGTTTTTTCCTCAAAATACTGGGTTTCATACTTCTTAGGAGTATTTTCAGTTTAGTGGAATTTGCTCAATTAAGCTTTCTACATCTAATATTGCTGCAGTAATTAAGAATACAAACCAAACAGTAATCTTGTGTTTAGTGGCTGAATTTGCACCTGTTTTAGTCCTTGTTTGTAGTGTGATAACTGTCAAGTTGTCAAGCGTATGGAAAGTGTGTGAAGTTTAGCAGGTGTGGTTTTACTTTTTACAGTTTTTTGTTTTATTCCTACATAATGTCTGTATTACAAAGAAATCTGTGCTCATGTATTTTCATAGAGGCCAGTGTTTAGCTGTGTAGAGGACCAGCAGCAGCTTGCAGAGGTACTGCTTATAGTTGCCAGGAAAACGGAGCTATTTCCACTGCAAAAATATTTTTGTAGGTCAAAGGCATTGCAAATATTTTTATAGTGAAAATAAACAAGTTGGCATTAGTTTTCACTATTAACCCTTCCTTCTAAATACCCCCTTGCCCCCAGTCTCATGCCTTCAGTTCTCCTTGTGTGGAATGTTTCTTTTAAGGTTTTAGTCTCTTAACCAATTTCTGTAGGTCTTTTCTTACTGCCTCTTACAGAGGTTTAACCAGTATGGGTTTACTGCTTGCACATAAAGTAAGTGGGTTTATTGCCATCTAAAACTTTCATTTACATATTAAGTTTTAAAACTTCAAGTTTTGAATTCCATGCTACTGTGTTTTGTCTTTCTGCTTACTCACTTCCAGCCCATGCTTCCAGAGATATTTGCCAGAAAAATCTGTACTCAACTTTCCAAGTTTCTTGGTTATGATACTACACATAGGACTATGCATGAAATGCAGTCTTAATATGAACTTAGTCATCCTTATTATGAACACTTGGTCCAGGTAGCTTATGCTAGTTTATTCTGGACGTGGTCTGGGAGGATTTTACCCTGAGCTAAGGCTTAAATGTAAACTAAGGTGGAATTATATGTAAAAAATCTGCAGCTATCTATAGTCCAAGACAGATAACATTAGTGCTGAAGTTAATGGCCTAAAATACTGTGAATGCATTTGGTTTTGGTGTATTTAATACTGTCATACTTCAGCTTTGTAAAAGGAAAAAAAACTTGGTATCTTTTTCTGTTAGTGACAGATTTCTAGATTTGGAAGTATGGCAGCTGATCGCAAGTTACTTACATTTTTTGTTTTCCTGTCATGTAATTTGCCTATGTTTATATTGTGTGGTTTGCACAACTGGAGAACTGCTTCAGTTTTAATAATTGGAAAGCAGCAGAAATGTCACTTACAACAATGTTCTCTGTTGATGTGTGAGATGTAAAAAAAAAATCTTGTTAAAATAGCTAGCTTGGTTGGGTTTTTGTGGTGGAAGACTTGCAGAAATGGGTAAACAATCATGGCAGAGTACATTTAAAATGCCAAAAGTTATTGTAGAAGTTGATGAAAGCACTGTTTTATTCTTTCCATCTGCCTTGCCTTTCTTTTAATAAATCAGGACTACAATATTTGAAAATACTTCTCCCCCCACTTCTTTTATAAATAAAACAGTCTGTGGCCTGAAGCATGTATTTCTAATTCTAGATTACTAAAGAAGATTTCCAGACCTTTGATTATATACTTTGCATGGATGAGAGCAATCTGAGGTAATGTATGAAAAAACGTAACAGATTCCCGTGGATCACTTGTAGCGATGTCTCATGAATCACTTTGAAGACAGATGGCATGTTTTACTGCTTAGCTTGTCTTGGTGTTACTGTTTTTTGTTTTGATTGGGTTTTTTTGTATGTGTGTGTGAATGATATCGTAGTAGATGGATTCTTCACTTACAAGTTTAATGAGAACCCAATGGTTTATTTGTGCATTATAGATTTTGCTGTAGATGTGTAACTTGATGCCTGTGTTAAGAATAATTACATACTGTCTTGATTACAGTAATCTGTTTTTCTACTTGTGTGAAATCTAAAAGACCATTTTCTGTTAATTGAGTATAGTATGACTTCATAAGAGTCAAAAGCTGTATTAAGAGAACCTGCAGCATACCAGTTTGAAACACTGGGTTTGAACAAATTGGAGATGCTTGCTTGTACTTCTAGGTAATTCATTTTTATTCAATACAATGAAAATAAGCAGAAGCATAGAGTTCACAGAACTGACCTGAGAGCAGATGCATATTGTTTTTTCTGAGTTTTCTAGAAACAGCCATGAGCATCTTATGCTGATACCAACAAAGTTCTGGGAAAAAAAATAATGGGAAATTTTTATCTTCTCTTTTACAGAGATCTGAAACGGAAAAGCAACCAAGTTAAAGACTGTAAGGCCAAAATAGAACTTCTTGGAAGTTATGATCCACAGAAACAACTTATCATTGAAGATCCATACTATGTATGTGTAAGAAATTGTTTGGATGGTGTGATTAAAAATTGTGTATATACAGTATATGATTTTTCCAGATCTCACAGTTAACATGTGACTTACCTGGTTTATAATCTGATATTGTACAGAGAGATTCAACAAGGCCAAATGCTGGGTCCTGCACTTGAGTCACAATAACTCCAGGAAATGTTCCAGGCCTGGGGCAGAGTGGTTGGAAAGCTGCCCAGTAGAGAAACACCTGGGGAAGTTGATTGACAGTTGGTTGAATATGAGCCAGCAGTTCACTGAAAAAGGCTAACAGCATCCTAGCCTGTACCAGGAATAGTGTGACTAGCAGGATCAGGGAGGTGATTGTCCTCCTGGACTTAATACTGCTGTGGCCACACCTTGAGTATGATGTTCAGTTTTGGAATCCTCACTCCAAGAAAGGCATTGAGGTGCTGGAGCAAGTCCAGAGACAGGCAGTTAAACTGTTGAAGGGTCTGGAGAACACGTTTTATGAGGCATGTCTGAGGGAACTGTGATTGTTTACTCTGGAGCAAAGGAGGTTCAGGGAAGACCACATTGTTCTCTACAACGACAAGAAAGGAGGCTGGAGCCAGGCAGAGCTAAGGCTCTTCTTCCTACTAACAAGTGATAGGATGAGAGGGAGTGACCTCATGTTGCACCAAGGGAGGTTTAGGTTGAATATTAGAAGAAACTTGTTGACTGAAAGGGTTCTCAAAGACTGGAACAGGCTTCCTAGGGAGGTGGGTTTATTTCCCATCCCTAGAGGTGTTTCAAAGGTGCACAGATGTGGTGCTAAGGGACATAGTTTATCACCAGACTTGGTAAAGTTAGACAATGGTTGGACTCAGTGATCTTACAGGTCTTTTCCAGCCAATACAATTTTTTTATTCTATGAAGCCAAGTGTAAACTCTTTTTTCTTTAATGACTTAAAACGTAATGAAATATTTGGATTGGAAAGAAAAACATGTCTTTATGAATATAGCACCTGTATTTTCAATGTTGGGTGAAGCCCTGGTTTGTCAGCCTCCTTGCAAAGAGGTTGTAATCAGGAACCATAGACATGGTCAAAGAAGTTGAACACTATCAGCCAAGGGCAACCTTAACATTATTCAGTTTAGGAAGGGGACATGAATCAAGATGCAGCAGTGTTCTATAAAAGCTCCATTACATTGGAAGAGGCAGAGAATTGCTGTTCATTACCCAATGAGTAGAGAATATAAGATGATGTTAATGGGAAGTGGTTACAAAACAAAAAAAGAGGTGTTGGTTTTTTTTTGTTTCCCATGTAGTGCTTCATTAAATGGTGAAACTCAACATGATGGGTTACTGTGAATATAAAAAGAAAGTAGAAGGGCTCGAAAAGTAAATAGAAGAAATACGTGAAGGAAAGTTCATCTGTGACTGTTAAGTACAAAGCCACAGTATTTGGCAGTGGAAAATCCTGAGCTACAGGTAGTTCAGAGTAGAGTGGAAATACTTAGAACCTACCATTAAGTATTTGTACGTTCTCATGCTTCCCTAATGTTAGTTGTTTGCCATTGCTTATAGTGGGGAAATGCAAAAATGTTTTGTTTGAGCCAATATTGCTATTCTTATGTTCTTTTTCCTCTTTTCTAGGGCAGTGAAAAGGACTTTGAAACTGTTTACGAGCAGTGTGTAAGATGCTGTAAAGCATTTTTGGAGAAGCCTCATTAATGCTTTACCGTTTTACTTCTAAAAGAAAACAATTAGCTTCTCCAGAAACACGTAAGATGTACTTAATTGATGTATTAAAATTGTAAAATTATGCCACTGTATGTTCACAACTTTTCAGTTTAATTTTATACTTTGCCTTCTTGTTGTCTAATTTAAAAGCACAAGAAAGTTTTAACTGGATTAGATTATCAATTGTTTTGTGACGCATCAGTGTAATAACAAAAGTATAATGTTGAGAATAAATTTATCTGTAAACTCTACCAGTGCTTTTTTACAAGCACTGCAGAAGTAGCCTCTTGATTCTCTATATGCTGTACTAGCTAGAACAAGGTCTTCTCACAGTGCCCATAGTGAGTTAATTTAAATAAAGTTTCAGTGGGAGTCTGAGATAATAGTTCATGTCTGATAACTTAGGTGTGTCCTCCTAGTATCATTAGCCAGCCTTTAGATTGAAGGTGTGCCACACTGAGCCTGCTAAACTAAAGAACTGTCCGTCCCCAGAAAGACACTGCTCTTAGCACGCTCTCCAGGCTTAAGCAAGCAAAACCCTTGTGAGTGTGTAATCAGGACTGTATGAAAACAGGGCTTTATGTCACTTCAAATGCTCAGTTATTCAAAGAAGAAATAATTTTTGTTCTGGTACATTTTTATACTAATTAGGGTGAACTGAGTTCAGAAATAGTAAGTAATGTTGACAGAACTTTTCTGACTAGTCTTTTTTCCGTCTTCTGGTCAATTGCTAGTATGCTGATACAAGTACGCATAGAATTTATTTTGAGGACAAAACAGGTCAGCTTAAAAGCCTAAATGTGACATGTACATTTTTATCTCATAGTCCAATCCTCCAGTTCACGCCATGTACCCAGTAATAAATGTGCTGTAATCCTAGTTCTTGTGTGGGCGTCAGACTGTATTTTCAGATTTACTTGTCAGAATGGCTGGCCTGTCAGAAGTGTTCTCTGACAGTAGAGCTCAACTTGAAGACAAGTCTGTAATACAGTAGAACTTTAACAGAAGGCCAGTAAGTAGAAAGTTCTGATCTTGGATAAAAAGTAAATATTCTTAAAAATCCTTGCATGCTTGTCTGAATATCACAATTTATTTCTGCCTTATAATCTACTGACATCAGCAATGAACTGATATAAGGATAATCTTCCTATTTTGAATAATATCAGCATTGCTATGAACTAGCATTACCATATTATCTGTGAAAATCTATCTGTAAAACTTGCTTATTTTTTGCCTTGATTTTTGCCTATGCTTTCAAGACTAGTAGAACAGCCTTTCTATTTGTCATCTACTCTCCTCTCCCTTCTGGGAGAGGAAAGCATTTTGTTAGAGGATCCTGTTATTTCTGGAGAGGGAGAAGTCCTGCTGTCAGTGCATGTACTGCAGTCTGCACAATAGAGATGAAGTTTTCTGGGACTGGCTATAGATCACCTGTGTTTCTGTTGGTGAGGGTTTCTGGTTTATGCTAAAATTCCAATCCAGACATAAAGCTTAAGAAACCTGGTTACAGAAATGGAAATTAGTAGGCATAACTCTTAATGCACAAAGATGTGATTTCTGTATTTATGGCATTGCCAGTGTTTTGATTTCTAAATGAATAGTTTTTATTCCTAGAATAATAGTTCTGACTTTTAGCTAGGAATTTGCAAGATAATAGCTGTTTCACTTCAGGGGCAAAGAGTAATAATATTTCAGATCAGATCAATCAGTAACTTGGAAAAAAATATTTTCCATTTCTTGTATGAACACTTGGACAGAATAAATAAGGAGAAACGATGGGCAGTTAAAGACAAACCACCTTAAATATGGTTTTATGCAGTAGCCTTGGAAGAGGAAGTGGCAAGTAGAAATTTAAAATCTTTCAGTGAAAGTAAAATAACTCAGAAGACTGAGCATGTGATAATTTCTGCTTCCCCATTCATGGTTGAGTAGGAATTGAACCTATGGTTTCCCATATTAAAGTTGAAATTTAGAAGTCTTAAGTCTTTATCTTGGAGCTGCTGAAATAAGGGAGATAAAAGGATATGTTTGTTTACCTTGGATGGACTTAGGAGTCTTTCTGTAAAGTAATACTAAGTCAGAACTCTTTGTGTTAAATTCAGTTCAGATTTTAAATGTCAGTTTGGAGGTCTGTTATCAGCAAGTAATCTACTGGCTAAATAATTCACCAGCTCTTCTAGGAGGAAAAAGCTGATTGATTTTATCTTTAATGGGTTTCTTTTGGAGAATGTATAGAATACAAGAACACAGTATGTGTAGAATACAAGAACACAGAACAGGGATCATCTCCAGGAATGACAGGCACACAGTAGCATTATTTATATTAATTTAGTAATCTACTAAATAAGTTGCTGTTTTCTTTTTACAAGGAGATTTTCTATAGTTTTTATTTAACCAAATTTCAGGCATTCTACTACAAAATTTAACTCCCCTGTTAAGATACTGTGATCTGATTGCAGTCAGTGGAACCATGGAGAAGCAGTTCCACCCACATATTAATCCAGATCAGCACCTAAGTGAGTCCTGTAGCAGTAGTTTGCTTTAACTACTAGTTTTTCAGTAGGCAGGTGTTACTTCCACTGAAAAGTGAAGCTTTAGCAAATATGAAATCTGGACTTCTCCATTATTAAATACTGCCATGGTCAGGGATAGGATTTTGTACCTCTGCCGTTTTCCCCTTTTTAGTTCTGAAGAGCTAGGTGCTGAAGGCTGTTGTTAGTGTGAATTTCAAAGATCCCAGCTCCTAGCTGTTTTAGCTATTTCTCAGGGTGATAGGGGGTGTGTTTGTACATATTTTGCTTTGAATTGAGGATAAAATGGAAACTAAATGCCAGCATTAAGATAAAAGTACCTGAGATTCAGCTACAGGTCACACAAAAGGTTAGTCTTGCTGTTTAAGCCATTTTATGATGACAACTGTATTTAATTCCAACTTAAAAGGGAAATGTGTACCAGTATATTCAGGAAATGTTCACTGACTCCTTAAAAATGTGATACTAAAATGATATATTGGACATTCACTGATTATTTTGCTCTGCAGCATCATGAATAGACTGCAGATATTTCAAACCAAAATAACTTGTAATGAAAAAAGATGCCAATTTGTAATGCTGTGGAGAATTGGAACAGCCATGTGGTATGGGCATTTTGTGGGACTGGAAGACATGAGTCTGTCTCACAAATCCATGGAGTGTCTCAACTACTGGACTTCTCTGAGGTGGCGTTACCTTGCTTTCTTACGCTAGAGAACTCTTTACTGAAAAGAGGTTTGAGTGTCGGTAAATGATCGTAGCTCCTGGAAGACAGTTTGGTTATCTGGATTCAGTGAACAGAAAGTAAACTGAGAACAACTTAATACCAAACACTTTATTACTTACGCTTGTTATTTACAGTATTTACATATTGCACGTTTGCTGGAATGTTTTATACATTAATTATATAAAGTAAATTAATGGCAGCTTGTGTTTGTGTACAAAATCCATGCTCCACTGTCCCAAAAAATACGTCTACTTGGAATTACGTTCCTACTTGTCATGCAGTTTGTACTCCTAGGGTACAATGTGACCCCAATGCAAGTCTGTTTTAACCAAACTTTTTAAAAATTGCATAACCATGAAGGATATCAAGTGACCACAACTACTGTGGAGCACATCTTTAGTAGTTCTAAATACAAACAAACATTCCTTAAAATTGTAGAATTAAGCAATAGAACATCAATTTTTCTCAGTGAAATACTTGTGTTTACATAATTTTTGGCAGCATATAAACATCAGTTTTAAAGTGTATTTTTAAGTATGGAGTATTAAGTACTAGTGGCAGTTATGCTACTGTAAAGAATGTCAAACTGCAAACTGTTGACAACATACAAAACACATGTTAAAAGAATTGTGGGAAGTAGTCTGTTAATCTGTAAAAATAAATCTCTTGTTCACAATGGAATATGTTATAAAGGTACTAAGTTCTATTTCCCTGTTGATTTCCAAGGCACTTCTCTTGGTGGTTCTGTTCATGGTAGTAACATCTGGTGGATTAAAAGAAAGAAAAAAAAAATTGCTTTTCATCACTTTTATAAAAGCATACCTGTATTAAAGAGTGTATTATATTGAAAATTGTAAATAAAACTGGACAGTTCAGTAGTAACTTTGGAAAAGTCCACTAGTGCATTTCTGATTTAGCTTGGTGTAGTTCTTATTAGCCTGACTGCTTCATTACTGCTTTTTTTGTTAATCAAGACTAAAATGTTGGAAAGTGTTTATTATTGTGCTGGTTCATTTTAAGTAGACAAGATACAGAAAGTACACTTATAGAATCATAGAATGGTTTAGGTTGGAATGGACCTCAAGGATCATCCAGCTCCAATCCCCCGCCATAGGCAGGGACACCTCCCACTAGAACAGGTCACTCAAGGCCTCATCCAACCTAGCTTTGAACACCTTCAGGGAGGGAGCAGCCACAACCTCCCTGGACAATCTATTCCAGTGTCTCATCACCCTCCTAACTTCCTAACAAGTGAAGACTTCCTCCTAACATTCTGTTTAAATCTCCCCTCTTCCATCTTAAACCCATTACCCCTCGTTCTGTTGCTACAAGACCTTGTAAATAGTCCCTCCTCAGCCTTCCTGTAGGCCTCTTTTAAATACTGGAAAGCTAATACAAAGCCTCCTCGAAGCCTCTCCACGCTGAAGAGCCCCAACTCTCATAGCTTGTCCTCATAGCAGAGGTGCTCCAGCCCTCTGATCATCTTCGTGGCCCTCTTCTGGACCCACTCCAATAGTTCCATGTCCTTCTTGTGTTGGGGGCTCCAGAACTGCACACAGTACTCCAGGTGAGGTCTGATGAGAGCAGAGTGCTTCTACCTATTCAAAGTGTGCTCACAGTTCTGTTTGGCCTGTTACTATGAATACAGTTGTGAACTAAAAGAGCTGAATAAACCTCAGGGATAGTTACTAACATTGCAGATTTCTGTCTTAATGTGTTGGTGGAAGCTGTCAATATGATATCCACTAATAGAAATCTGCCAAGGTAAGGTTTGAAGGATCTAGGAATGAATTGATGTTTCACTGGGCCTGCTACTGAAGAAATTCGGACTCATAAACAAGAAATAAACAGATGTAACTCTTAGGAGATTTGATCATATAAATATATCCCTTGGGACATGCAAACACTGAGGTAGCACTGAGTGACACTGGTATCAAAATAACTGATAGAAAATCATACACATTACTGATGTAATGTATACTGTCTGTACTCCAGAAATGTTAATGCAAAGGTTGAGCAGTGAAAGTTTCCCCAGCCTTTTTCCCTCACACCTTTAAGCCTTCTGATGTAATGCAGTGTAAAAATCCCTATGTGCACACATCTAGAAATCCACCCTTGCCAGCAACTGACTGCTTTTTTGCAATCACATTTTCAGGAAAGGTGATCGGTGAGTGCTGCATGTCTGTATATCCATGTGTCATGTCTAAGACAACCTGTTAATGCATTTAGATTTAAGTTAAAAATGCACTGTTAATAAACAGGAACTGCACAGGTGAAAGACATCGCTTTTACATACAGAAAGATTCTGCTGAAGCTGGTGTGTCTTGTAGACCAAAAGTACATGTGGGAAATGAAAAACGAGATTCTTCATTACCAGTGTTCTGCTGAGGTCTTTTTTCCAGTTAGAGCTTCTATATCGTCTTAACATATGTAACTCTCTTTGCCATGATCAGTGTGAATTCTCTGATATTTTGACTTTTCTCCACATTTTCTACTGCTCAAGCATAATTTATAATAGAATCATTTGAATGCAGAGTCAGTCAGACTTGACATAATCCATTAGAAGTCAAGCTATTGGTGCATACAGAAATACTTGTTAGTAGTATTTAAACATTTAGGTTTGCAATTTTTTAAAAAGCTATTACGAAATGTAACAATGTTACAGAGAAGCTTAATGTAATTAAGCTTTTTTTTCCTGGCTTTGCAGATAGGACAAATACTTTTTTTTTTCTTTAATATCCTTCCTTAGAAGCAAAACTGACAGAAATTTTCATTGCCTTGCATTTGTATCTTACTTCCTTTGTGTATGGCCGTAATGTACTATGTTTAAGCTGTGATGTTTAAAAACAAATTAATGTACTTTTGGTTTGATCAGTGTGTGTCAAAACTGACAAGTTAAACACAGGGAATATAATAAATCATTTTTTCCTTACTAATCCTAATGGGAATATGCAGCTCACTGAGGGTAAAAAACTGGAAGTGACTAGAATGCTTCACTCGTCATCTCATCTTAAGCTGTTTTTGTATGCATATCTGATAACCTGCGTCTAAAGATTCCCAGTGCTGAGCTAAATTGCAGTTTTCTAAATTCCTGGTGTTCTCAGAAACCCTTGAAAAGAAATCCCCAGATTTTCAGCATTGATCAATCTTTTACTTCTTATTTATTTCATATAGTCTGTTGTATGTGGCACTCTAGGATAATTAGACTCAAAATGAATTGAAGGATGGCAGACAGTCTTACTGGAGAGCCTGAATGCTACTTGGCTACTTGTAGCTATCCTTTCTTCCATTTCATTCTTGGTTCTCATCTGCTAATGCAAACAAAGCACAAACCCAACCACCAATCTTGGCTGAAACCATCCAAACCATACAAGTGTTCCAATTTAAAAAGCGCAATTGAAAGCTATTTTAAAGGCACGAGAAAGCCACCCAGATTTTTTCTAGTCATTACCTGTGTATGCTGATAAAATACTAGAGAAAGTTAATTTATATGAGTAGAATTAAGTGTTTTAAATGCCAGTATGAGCTTTAAAATACTGTGCTGGTAAGGTTTTGAAGCAGAACATCCATGTCACTGCTTCCTGTCACTACGCAGAGGTGATTCAACATGTTATGGAAAGTTGGATATGATGGGTCAAGGCTCTATGTTCTGGAAGGGTCTGCCTTCACTGATGCACGAAAGTCATATCTTAATTCCATCTTCACTTCTATTATTGAATAAAAGGGCCTGACACTTCTTGAATGCATTCAATGTTACTTTGAATAATGAACTTTCAGAGAAAAGGCAATTAAGGGCTCACAAAGCACACCTTCAGTGCCCAAACATTATTTGGATTTAAGAATAGTTTGATATAATCTATGTATGTATTGTGTCTATATATACATAAGTATATATAATTTCCTGGAGCTCCTAACACAAGAAGGACATAGAACTATTAGAGTGAGTCTAGAGAAGGCCACAGAGATATGTGAAGGTTGGAGCACCTCTCTTGTGAAGACAGGCTGAGAGATTTGGTGCTGTTGAGCCTGGAGAAGGCTGAGGACACCTTAGAGCAGCCTCACAGTGGTTACGTGAGAGCTGGAGAGGGACCTTTTAAACAAAGGCATGCAGTGATAGGTTGATGGGTATTGGTTTTAAACTGAAAGAAGACAGATTTAGATTAGACATTAGGAAGAAACTCTTAACCACATGGGTGGTTAGGCACTGGAATAGGTTGCCCTATGGAGGTTCCAACCTTGGAAGTGCTAAAAACCAGGCTGGATGGGGCCTTGAGCAACCTGATGTAGTAGGAGGTGTACCTGCCCATGGCACAGGATTGGAACTAGATAATCTTTAAGATCTCTTCCAACCTAAATCGTTGCGGATTCTATAAATGGCCATGTTGATGTTAGGTCAGCAGTTGTACTCTATCTTGGAGGTCTTTCTAACAAAAAAATTCTGTGATTCTTTGAACTGATATATACAGTGTACAGGAGTGGGATATTTAGTGTGGTATTTCAGATTACTTGATCTATTTAAATTTCCCAAGTGTATCTTTTACTTTGAGCTTTCCCAACCTCTAATACTGGTATGATCAGTATATCTTGAAGAGTTTATACAGATTTCTCTTGAGTTCTAATGGAAACTTCAGTTATTAGTGTGTGTTACTTTATTATGATAAGGAGTCTGACTTCTGTGTATATTTATTCCCTATCATGTAGTTAAAGCAAGAAATACTGTATCAACTGCTTTTTCTTCAAATACTGTTAATTAATCTTCTCTGGGAAAGAAGCAACTGCTAGGTTTTTGGTTTTTTTTTAATCTGTGCTTAGCCTGAGATTCCTGCTACTTGTACTACTATTGTGTTTATCATTGTAAAACTCTTTGTGCCACTGGTTTGCTTTTGTTCATTTAAAGTAACTGTAGAAGCTTAAAAATAGTTAAAAATACATAAATACTTGTCAGTTCAGTAATTGCAACAAATATTCAAAGCAAGAGTATGTAACCATACATGATATCGCAGCTTTCAGTCCTTGAACTGCACCTTACGGTACAAGGAGGTTTTAAGCATACATTATGACATCAGTGTTGGTCTCTAGCAAACACTTCAAGATAAGGTAATGAACAAGGGAGGGTACTGAACAGTAGCACCTGAAATTTTCAAACAAAATCAGTCAAATCTTTATGATTGTAGCTAAAGTGATTTTGAGAAATGCTGCCGAACAGATTTTCAGATTGATCACTGTCTGTCATGGGAAATCCCCATGATTTGAATTGAGAACTTTAGAACAAGAATTTAGGAGTCTTTTTCCTGACATGAAAGGTCTTTACTGTGAGGGTGGTGAGACACTAGAATGGGTTGCCCAGAGAAACTGTGGCTATTTCATCCTGGAAATGTTCAAGATCAAGCTGGATGAGGCTTTGAGCAACCTGGTCTAGTAAGTAGTGTCCCTGCCCATGGCAAGGGGCTGGAACTGTATGATCTTTAAGGTCCCGTCCAACTCAAGCTATTCTATAATGTTATGATAGTCCAAAATGCATCAAAGTACAACTAAAACCAAATCTCTCCTTCGTTTTTCCCTTCCACCAGGCTGTTCTCTAAATGGACACATAACTATGGACATGAAAAATGCATCAAAACTATAGTTTTGCAAAGCATCAAAAAGCAGTAATGCATCTATAGCCAAGTCCAATCATAAGTCTCCAATAAAATGAGCTACTGAGCAAAATCAGAAATTGAATTTGTTGCAGTGGAAAAAAAGTTGGTATGGACAATTAAGAGTGTGTTATTTTACTAGTCTATAACATAGGAGTTTTAGAAGATAATTTGTAAAATTTTGTGATTAATACAGACAGTCAAATTCTATTTCTGAATTTATACCTCAATGGAATATCACATAGGAAAATTTTGCTACCTGGTTCAGGAGTTAGTCTGAGCTTTAGAACAGGTATTAACTAGTAGCCTTATGGCAGACACCAGAAGTGTTTACCTATTCCCGGAGTAAATAAACTCTTCTTACACTAGAGAGCCATCTTAAATAAGAAATTACTTCAAAATCTTGTCTTCCTATGTATAAGTGGTAGTATGCTGAAAACCTTGGAACTTTTTGAAAACACTTTGAGTTAATAACTGTACACATTATGAGAAAAAGAAAAGATGGTTTGGTATGTCTTACCCACATTGATTGAATTCATGCAGTGGAAAAACTCTTTTGAGGAGGAAGGATGCTTATTTGTTGGAGACACCTGTAGATCTCAAGGTGCACATGGCAGAGAATAGCCTTCCTTTCTACCAAGAGAGGTTGATTAAGTATGCTGATACTATATAATGTTTTTTGTCTGTCTGAAGAACACCAGGAGTGGAAGGTTAACCTGTATTGAGATGTGCTTGCCAGCTGAGCAAGGCAGTTATTTGGCAAAGTGAGAGGGACATTTTAAAAATAAGCTTCCAGCTTCTGATGTGAAGTACTTTAGTTATTGTCCTTCACATGAGTTTGTGATAGGATGGAAAGATACACTTAAAACTTCTAATGAAAGGGAGAAATTATTTCCTTACTCTGATATATGTGCTTAGTAGCATTAGTAATAACATCATGCACTTCTCTTCAGCTGGTGAGTATTATTTTATAATAGCTAATTTTTTACTTGTTTTCTGGATTTTACAATTGAAAGGTTGAATCTCTGGCATTTCTCCTAGTTAGATCAAAGGATTTACATATTTTTTTAGCTTCTGTTTGTCCTCACACTACTGTATTAATTTTACTATTATGTAATTGTTTCCAGGATTCTGTTCCAGAACATAGAATGTATGCATGAAAGATTCATCTCCATGGCTGCATCTTTCAAATTAAGCCAATGGATAATATAACAGTTACTGGACATGAGAAACATTCTGCATTGAAGTTGGGCTGCTTTAAGTTTATTTTAGGAAATCAGACAGAAAATACTTGAAGAAATGTTGAGGAATTTAGCATATAGTCAGGATGCTGAGTTGTATATACTGATTTAGTATATTATCTCTGTCCTTGCCATTAGAAAAGTCTTCTGTAACATCTAGCTGGGATCCTCTCATTTATCCACACTGCACAGAGAATGTTTATAGCCACATTTTATGAAATTAAATAGCTCCATCATGTTTTTCTGCAGCCATCTTTCTTTTAGATTAAATAATCCAAATTCCTTTCAACTATTGTTATAAACTGAGTTTTCTAGGTCTTTGGTCATCCGTGTTGCTCTTCAGACTCTCACAAGAAGCACTCATATGTCTTCATGATGTGCTTAATTTAAGTACAGTATTCAGCAACAGATTATTTCAAGTGGTTTATAAACAGTGTTTCTATTTATAAATTACAGTATGTTTTTTATCCATTTTCCAGTGTGACACAGTTGACACATTTCGTATGTGATCTACTACACCTGCTATATTTTCTACACAATTATGTCCAGCTATTCACAACTTGCCATGTATTTCTGCAGCTAATTACTCCTACGTGGCTTCATAGTTCTGCTCTTCCTTCTAAATCTGATCTTGGTTCTACACTATTCTGCTAATATCTCAAGATTATGTTCAGTTTCAAGATTGTATTCAATCAAGGCTGCTTCTCTTACACTGCTGTCATCCATAAATATCCTGTCTTCTGCCACCTGAGTTATTAATGAAAACATTGAACAACATCATACTTATAATAAACCTGTGTGACTCTGCTTGATACTTTTATCCAGTTTGACACTGAAGCACTAGTAGCTTCTTCCTTTAATTTTTTTTTCCAGGCATTTTAATGTCCCTTTTTCACATTTCCCTGGCTTGCTAGTGAGAATGTAACCCAGAATAGTGTTAGTGCTTTAAACCAAAAAAACTAGCTTAGCATCTCTTGCTTTTTCTCACTGACTCTTTCCTCAAGGTGTGGATATTGTCAGTTACAGTATCATGGTTTGACAGCATTTGTTACTGACAAATCCACACAGGTTATTAAATATCCCTTTGTCAACCTAACACAGTCTTCTAGAAATAGAGATAGTTTGGAAGTAACTTTTAGGTTGATTGGGTTTTGTTTTTATTTTGGTGCATGGTAAAATTTCCCAAGTATTTGTAGGAATTGGAGGTACATATAGGCTGAAAGGGAGGAAAGAAACTCAGACACAGGAAGTGAACACAATTCCAAGAAAGCGGAGTAGCTTAAAGTTAGTTCAGCAATGTTACTAAAATATATTTTAATTGAGTTGTTATAAAACACTTGCAATGTATCTGCGTTTATGAAGCCTTCACGTGTACAGCTATGTATACATTAACTATACAGCTGCATGCAGAAAAAAAGGCTGCTGCTGCTGCCAATGTCGGCAATTGTGTACTGACTCAACCCTTGAAAAATAAGTTACAGCTGTTGTGTTTTGCTCTGTCTCAACAAAATCGGTATTTGCGGACTGTATGCTGCTGTGAATAATTCACAGCTGATGAACACAGACTTCTCTATGATCACTTCCAGTAATGGGGCACCCTTTATTTATTGCTGATATCTGTGAGATAAAACCAGGTATTTCAGGTACTGTGAAAGGGGAATACCTCAGCTAAAAGAGGACTGTTATTATAGTCCCATGCATTTTCATGTATGAAACACAAAATCTACTGCTTCACTATGCAGTTGAATATCATTAGTGTTGTGAAGAAGCTTACCTTTATCCTTCCATGCACATTGGGCTTACTGCCAACCGAGTAAGAAGCCTGGCACATCTTTTATAGTCTATCATGAAAAAAAAAAAAAAGAGCATAGATAGATAGCTAAAATAACCATGTTTGTCTTTAAATATCAAAATTAATAAGGGTGCAAATTGTTTCAAGAATAAAGTTCAATTAACAACTTCATTTTCAACACTACAGAAATCAACTCCTCAGTCTTAGACATTATAGAATTGCTTTGGTTGGAAAAGACCTTTAAGATCATCAAATCTAACCATTATAGACCCGTACCAAGTCTGACGGCTGAACCTTGTCCCTCAGCACCACATCTCTGAAATATCTCTATGGATAAAGATTCATCCACCTCCCTGGGAAGCCTGTTCCGGCATTTAAGAACCCTTTCAGTCAACAACTTTCTTCTAATACCCAACCTAAACCTTCCCTGGTGCAACTCGAGAGCGTTTGTTCACATCCTATCACTTGTAATTTAGAAGAGTCTAACAAACACCTGGTGCCAACCTGCTTTCACAGAGTTGTAGAGAACAGTCAGGCCTTCCCTCAGCCTCCTCTCCAGAGTAAACAGCCCCACTTCCCTTAACTGCTCCTCACAAAACCTGTTCTCCAGACCCTTCACCATGTAAAAGGAGTGTGTAGGAAGTGCATAATTGAAAGTCATATCTAATAGCACATGTCACTATGTAGCAGGCTTCTGCATAGTTATCTATAAACAAATAGCACCAGTGTGCTTGGAGGCTCTCCAAGTGTACGTATGTATACAAATATGCTTCAATATGGGATATAAACATGTGACTGTAGTATTTCCGTACTAAAGGAAGATTAAGTAATGCTCATCCATCTTTGAAATTCAACCCTCAGTAAGCAAGTCTATCAACTTCAGTAGTACAACTCTCCAATAAATTGTCTTCCTGGAAAAAAATATTAAATTAGGAAAAGAATATTTCCTAGTCATAGGAATGTTAAGTCCATCCCATGCAGGTGACCACATCACAGAAATTCACTCCTAACTGTATAAAGTTTCACTTAAAACTAGTAAAATTTTCTTCTACAGTAGCCCTATTAGGAGTAGTTCTTATTTTGTGTACCTTCTGCTTTTTCATGCATTCACAAGAGGCAGAACCAATGCAAAACTAAAACCGTTTGGGTTTTTTTATCTTTAACATGGCAAATTGAAAGCAAATATTGTAAAAATTGGTTATGGACAGGCAGTAGAGTAAATTGATTTCTAGGTAATAATACTATTAGAAGGTATACCAACAAAATGCTTTTGTACTGGCTACCACCATGTTGCAGGATCATAGATGCTTTGAATTTCTTTGTTGTCTGGCCTTTGAATTTCTACATGGAATGAACAGTATTACCTGAAACCAGAGTATCTTCAAAAAGTAGCATCACATTATGTGTGAAGAACTAAATTAGGTTGTTTACCTCACTTTCCTAGAAGAAAGTCACTTGAAGGAGAGACACTAGTTAGTCCAGTCTGGTGACTGATGTTGATTTTCGTTAGGCATTATTGCATTAATGAGTAACTACATCTGATGTTTCCTAGAGATGCAATGTTAACAATCCCTAACTCACAGCATAGATATGCTGTAATTGCTATTCCTACATATTATCCTCCATTATCCAGACACTATACTGATAGATATGTCACCCGTCAGGAGGAAAAGGCTAGTTCAGACTTTAAGACCAACTCAATTTGTAGCATCACAGCTGGGAGTACCCTTTAGTGCTGAGTCAAATGATGTTTGTGCTGTGTTGTGAAAAAGGCAGTATGACCATTTGTTTGTTCAAAACAGTAGTTATAAGCAGCTTCCATCTATGTAAATGGAATGTGATCTTGTTAACCACCATCTTTAAATTCTTATCTTTCCGAGGTCTTCCTAATCTGAAGTGTTACTAACAGAGGAAAAGGTCTGTAATTCTTACCAAATATGCCTTTAAAATACATTGGCCTCGAATATTTATTAATACTTGAAATTTGGAATCTGTAACTCTTGTTTCTATTCCCAGCTTTGCTACTGACCCAAATGGGTGACCTCAGACAAATAAAATAAAGTGTGGTTCCATTCTGAAAAGGCCATACTAAAATAGCATCTGCTTACTCAACAGGTTCACCTCACTATGAACCTGGAGTCACATTACTGATAACTGTCAATGTTTGATTTTTCAAAATTCTCTGTGCTGATGAGAGATCATAAGCTGCATTTGCTTATTTTTTCCATCACCACTTTTGTATTTAATTATTTCATTATTTTACTGAGCTTTAGGAAATCATACTTTTATAATTTACTGAAGACAAGGGCTGCAAATATTCCAACATCACTGGTAGACTGATAGTTGAATAGTCAAATTAGAAAATGTCTACAAAATGTTATACATAAATCATCAATTAAAAGGAAATAACCCCATGTAGGTCTCAGATCCTATCTTTAATTTACATTAGAAATCATCCTATCTTTAATTTAGTATTAGAAATCCTAAATTAGAAATTAAAGATCCTATCTTTAATTTACATTAGAAATACATCCTATCTTTAATTTAGTATTAGAAATCAAATATGAGAGGTTTGTGAGAGAAGTCACGTTTCCATGGCAAGCAAACAGCTTTGGTTTGGAATGAAAGAGGTGAATACATCAGCACCTAAGGAAGCAAGGTCTACGTCCCTTCTGCATAGTTGCTGTTTTATGGAAGCCCAGTTTTGGCACTTACATGCTGGGATGGTGCAGTCCCTTGTATTGTGATAAAGTCGATGAAAATGTTTACTACATTTTGGGCTAAAGTAGAGTGGACCTGAAATATAAAATAAAAATAAGTAATAAATTAGCACAGCTCACAAGAAGAGTAGTGCAGTTCAGGTATGCACATGAAATGAAGGATACCAGTGCAAAATTAAAACATACCTGTTAAATGCTTTAAGAACTTTTCTTTCATCCTCAGATCTCTGGGAACTATTTCTGTTGGACAGAATAAAGAATAGTCACTGCTGTGCTGGAACTATGCTTGCCAACCATAGCATGAGGACAAGGAATAAACTCTGTCCAGAAAACATCACCTCTTTGTCTTGACAAATGCACAAAGGTCAAAAGTCCTTTGCATACAGCAGGCCAAATTGCAAGCATTAGTTTTACATAAGATGCTACTGGGAAACGCACTGTGAAACACACTGTGGTGATGAAATGAGTTGTCTGTTAGGTGTGCAATCATTAAGGATGATGACTATTAAATAAGAGACAGATTTTACCTTTCTATGAACTACATTATCAAGTACTGTGTTTTAAGTTCCTTCAAAAATTTTAGTTTGCGGTTGATCAGAAATAGCACGCTGCTAGTGGCAAAAATCTAAAGTTACACTGAAGTTTGAGTTTGTGTCTTTTATGCAAAGATATCTACTCTTTTGTGACAAGTGTATTTGTACAAGCACTGTCCTGCTGTAATCATGAAACTGGATTGATACACTTACAGGAATCTTTGGGTTTTTTCCTTCCCTTTAGCAATAAATAAAACTCAAAGGAAATTATCCCAAGCAAATTGCTGTCTTCTGGCTCCCTATGTTTGTGGTTTACCGCCTTGTGTTTTGTGTTCAGCTGATGGCAAAAATGAAACTGGTTTACTGAAATCCATTTTAGCCCTAACCCTTGCTGGTGTCTTCCTGATTTACAGATATCTTTGATTGCTTTTCGTTATGAACTCTGTGCTGATAGCTTAGTGCTGATTGTGTGTGATACACTACATGATGCTTTATTTGACCATAAATGCCTTTTTCATTCCCCTGGCACCTCTTATCAGATATAAAGCAAGAGAGCATTTCCATTCAGATCTGATTCACTTGTGAGGTTAGACACTTCTCGAAAGTCATTCTCCATTTACTTCTAACTTTAGTCAGTGTAAGTAAAATTGACCTTATCAAATTTGACCTAATTATGTCATGAAGAGCATTAAAAACACACATGCTCCACTCAGAAATTTCCCATGGGACAGGCTCACCAACAAAGTGATGCCAAAAATGAAATGAAAGACTCTAAGCAGTAGTTCCTTTTCAGAATTGCTGGGAATAAATCCATTATACTGACGAATGAAAAATCCAGTTTAGGAGTCAATAATGCCACTACCAACTAATCCACTCTGAAGTAGGTATATTATTTACATTGAGAACTGTTCAGCACAAACCAGATGTTTTAAACCAATACGCTGATTTAAGGTGGCAAAAGCTATGCCCACATACTATGCTGAAATGTAGAGTTGTGCAGATCAGGGTTCCCAGTCCACTCTGGCCTCTTAAACTTTTCAACATTTACAAAACAGAATGTTCTCACTGTGCTGATCTTAAGTTCAACAAAATTGTCTGCCTTTGTATATTGATAAATCATCTAGATGAAGAAGTAGCATTTTCATGACAACCAACAATAAATGCAAATTGTGAGGATATATGACTATGAAAGAGAATGAAGAAAAAGTAGAATGAAGCTTTATGAGACCAATAAAGGTGAAATAAATACTGGTGACATGAAAAGTACTTTTGAAAAAAAGTTGAATAGACATCTGCTGGAAAGTATTGAGAAAGTCACTTTCAGTAGGAGTACAGTGAGCATCAGTAATGCTGCAGGGGCTTGAGAGTGACAGTGAACAGTAAATTAGACTTGGCATCAGGAGAAGCCAGGTCAACTTTCAACTGGATATGCAGAAGTACATCATGAAACTGAGCAGTAACCATCAGTCACTATGTAGCTTAGTAGAGCTTCTTCTAGATGGCTCTTCACAACTCAGAACATTGTAAAAAGCAACCCAGGCTTTCACTGAAGGTTAAAGAAGAGCCATTCAGATGAGCAGGATGACTGTAGGAATGTCCCAAAGTGGTCATCATTTGTACAGTTACAGAGGAGCACTAGGTTTCAATTCCCTAGTGTTTCAAAGGTGCTGCCTTCACAAAAAGAACTAATCAACAGAGTGAAAGGTCTACTGAGGCTGAGGTGCAGGAAAGGCTTCTAGATGTGAGATCTACAAAGACATACTGTATAAATTCTTGCTAGGGTCATTACCAAGAAACAAACTAAGCACTTTTTTTTAAGTGGTAAACTTCCATGAAAAAAAATGTTTCCATTCCTTATTTCTTTCATCTCAGCCCACTCCAGTCTTTCTCCTTTTTGATAGGTTTTGCTCAAAGCCAACACACAGGAAGTTAGACTTCCAGTTGAGTACATTATCCAAAAAGACAATGAGATGCGAATGGCATCTTCCTATTCCAAATCTGCCATCTTTGTGTGTTTCTGATAACAAAAGGAATCTGCAGGTATTTTGAGTGGTGAATCCTTGATTAAAATGAGTAACCTGATGTGATGTCTCATTCACCCAGGCACTATAGAGAGAAAGAAAAAAAAATCTCCTAGGTCATGGACTCTGACTTACCAACTCTCTGCTCATCCTGGTATCCTCCATAGTCTGGCACTTCTCTTCGATCTAAATTATAGTCATGCTTGGAAAAGTACTGCAGCCCACTGTCTTTCTCCAGGTGGTACTTTTTCAGTTCCTGAATGATCTCCATGATCAGGTTTAGCAGAGTTTGCCTGTCCTTCAAATCTGCAGAGTTAGTTTTCTCTTTGCAGTATCCCGCTGAGAGCATTAAGAGCAGCAGCCCCAGCAGCCCAGAAGACCTCAGTCCACTCATTGCAGTCTGACCCGAGGTGTGCAGGAGTAGCTGGAGAGGAAGGATCCGCTCCTGTGGGAAGCCTCCTATTTTCACTGGAAGAGAAAAAGGGTGGTGGGTCGGAGGTGGGTACATTCATGGGGGAAACCTGACAGGAGGAAGGAAGCGCTAAGACCGCTTCGCAGGTGACAGAAGGCAGGAGCCCAGCCGCTCCATCAGCCCCACGGCTGCCAGCGCTCGCCCCACTGAAGCCGTTCCCCGGGAAAGAGCCGCCCCACCGCCCACCCACCCGGCAGCTTGCGCTCGCTGGAGTCCTGCGGAAGGGTTGCGGGGGGACATTTGGTTCCCGCACCCGGGCGGAGCAGATTCCCCACCTCGACGGGGTAGCAATACGCGACCGGTGAGCGGAGGGGAACAGAGAAGCGAGGGCGAGAGGCGAAAACTTTCCCTTAAGTTTTGTTTCTTTGGAATTTTTTTGTTTGGTTTGATTTGGTTTTTTTTTTTTCTGCCGGAGAGCTGCGGCGGCTGCGCACCGAGTGAGCCCCCCCAGCCCAGGTTGCGGGGCTGCGGGCGGGATGGGCGGTGCGGGGCTGGAGGGCAGCGCACGGCAACGGCAAACGTGCCTTTTTTATCTCTGTACTTTTCCCCACCCAGAACGGGAAAGGGGCGCGGGCGGCGATGTCCACACAGCAGCGGCAGCCAGCCGTTTCGGAGGACGCTGCCTCATCTTCGGGGCCACTCGCCTTCGGACGGCTGAGTGCTCCTTGTGCTGGTGTGTCGGGGGCGGCCGGCCCACGCACACGGCTGCCCAGCAGTGCGTGGCGGCTCTTCCATGTCACCTTAGTCGGGAATCCCACGGCGCCCGTGTCCTGTCACCGGCGTGGGTGCGCAGTGCTCCTGGTCCCACCGCACGCAGCGCTCCTGCTCAGCGAGGCGTGAGGGACGGGGTCTTGGGGAAGAAGCAGGGAGGAAGAAGGCTCGTCAGTGATTCCCGGCCGCTTTACCTGTGTCTCCGTCTCGGGAGTGTCTTCCCCACGGGAGTCTCACCCTGGCTCTCCTCAGACGGCAGCGTGCGGCGAGCAGCGGGGAGTCCAAGTTTTCAGTGGCTAGCCTGCCCGCCCCCCTCCCGTCCCTACA
>VWZI01022795.1:46841-117329 GCA_013396835.1 Psilopogon haemacephalus
CCTCCCCCCCCGCCCGCCCCACCCCCCCCGCCGTATCCACAAACTACTCCATCGCCGTCAGTCCCAGCGCAGCCGCTTATATAGGCTATAGGATGGACATGAGACGGCAGATAGTATCGACTTGGAAGTGGGTGGAAAACAATAAAAGTCCACTTGGCAACCTCGGGAGCGTCGCTGCTTGCACAAGTCCCCCCTTTNTCCCAAGTGTGTGCATGGAGTGGGAGGGGGCGGCGGCGGGAAGATGGAGACCGAAGGGATAGGGGTTTCGGCTCGCCCGAGCCTTTAATTAGAAACTCGCTGAGGAGCCTCTTAAATATTCATGGCCCTGGCACGGCTCCCCGTCAGGCGGGTCCCCTGCCCGGCGGCCGCAGCCACCGCGCTCTCTGCTGTCCCCCACGGGGAGCCGCGCGGTGGGGGCGGTCGGGGAAGCCGCCTGTTTACCGGGAACTCCGGGTCTGGCTGCGGCGGGGAAGGGGCGGGAGGGGCTGGGGCGAGCTACCGGAGAAGTGGAAGGCTATTTTCTGCTCTCTCTTAGCGGGAAGCTGGCGGAAAGGTGGCTGCAACGGGGTTTGGGTGTAAGAGGCGGGCGTGTCGCCTTTCTCGCCGATTCTTGGCAAGGGCAGTACCGGGTGGCGAGGCAGCTTCCTGGGCGCGCGGCACGGCGCTGCCTGGAAAGGTTCCCGGCGGGGCTGAGAGGGGTGAGGAGGAGGAGAGCGAAGGCAGTGCCGCTGGCATGGGAGCCCCATCGGTTCCCTCAGCGCTGGGTGGCAGCCCGAGCGAAGGGGTGGAGGCGGCGTGAGGAGCCGCTGGTGGACGATGAGTGGGGCAACAGCCTCCTGCAAGCGTTTTTGTTTCCCGCTAAGAGCGAGACCCTTCTTGCCAGAGCCGCCTCCCCAAAATAAATAAACACAGCATAAATAAACGCAGCCCAATTAGGCCGCCCTCCCCGCGGAGCCCCTCGCAACTTTCGGAGCAGAGAGGAGTGAAACACGATCCGGCAGAACTTTATGTTTACTTTGATTGTGTGGATAAAACCTCTCCCTTGGCAGCCGAAACGGGGCAAGTACGGGGCTGGATGGCGTGGCGGGCGCACTTGCCAAACCCTGCAAGAAGACGAGCTGGGGGCGGGAAGCGCTCGGGGTCCGCCTGCTGAGGCAGCAGCGGCGGCGGCAGGCTGCAGTGCGCACGGGCAGCGGCCCGTACGGACGGGCAGGCGCCCGCGGACAGGTACTGCGCGCCGCCTGCCCCACCTCAGCCAGCAGCAACAGCGGCCCCCAGCGGCCGCTGCTGAGCCTGAATCCCTGTCGCTGCCTAGCTCTGTCCCTCCTCCCGCCGCCAGGCGGCGCTGAGGGGCTCGGCCGTTAGCGATGTTTCAGCAGCCCCTCGGTGTAATCGCCGCTTCCCGCCGGGCCGGGCTTGTGTTCTCAGTCCCAGAATGGTGGGGTTGGACGGGGCCTCCGGAGATCATCTAGTCCAGTCTCCTCTGCTGGAGCAAGGTCACCTAGAGTAAATTACACAGGAACACGTCAAAGTGGGTTTTTAATGACTCCAGAGGAGAGTCCATCGCCACTCGGGACAGCTTCCTGAAAGTAAAGAGGTTCCCCCTTCATGTTTACGGCAATTTCCTGTATTGGAGTTTGGATCCATTTGCCCTACACTTCTATTGTTTTCATTTATGCTAGCCGATTTATCTTTCCTTTAAAAACAACATATGCATGCCTATTGCTACAAAGATCTCAGACCGTGCTCTCACAGTGAAGATAATTAAAGGAAAAAAAGCAACAGAAGAAAAGAAAAATAAGCCACAGGATGAAGAAAGACATCCAGAGGCAAGACTGAGCAAGAATGTGTTGTCAGGAGTCCAGAATCCCACCTCCTCTTTGGCTTCGTGGTTTGTTTCCAGANCTATGGTTGTATTTACAAGTTAGTCATATCAAATATTGACACATTAGGGTCACCTAATGGAGACAGGGAAGGTAGAAAATGAGCCAGGTAGTATGCAGCCTAGTGGTGTGTTCCTATGAGTACATTTGAAGTAGTCTTCCACCTGAAGGAATCTATGGAAAAAGGTAGATACAGCTACAGAGGTGAAAGAGATGTTCAGAAAGCTAACTGAATTGTAGCTTACAGCTACAATTTCTGTGTTATTTTTGGTCACCATTCCGTACGGAAAGAGCAGCTTGTTCAACTCAGGAACATCAGACTGTGTCTTTCCTAGTAAGTACCCAGACCTGTCTGTCCTGTCTGACACAGAGACCAGCTGGCGTGGAACAATCTTGTGAGTTGTTGAGTAGTATGGCTAATGTAGTATGGCTAATGTAGTACTCTTTCACAGAATCACAGAAACATTTCAATTGGAAAAGACCCTCAGAATCATCAAGTCCAACCAGTATCCCTACTCAACCTTAAACCATATCCTCAAGCACCACATCCAAAAGACTTAAACACATCCGTGGCTGGTGACTCAGCCACCTCCCTGGGCAGCTCATTGCAATGCCTAACCAATGTCTGTCTCTTTCCTTTGAAGAGACAGCAGACACAATCATAAACTGCCTTAATCCATTTTATGAAGTAACCACCATAAGTCTAGGAATAGAATAACAGGCATGGACCAAAGACACAGCAAGGACAAATTTACATTATGGAAGAATTCATTACAGTGGTTAGGAACATTCCCTTAAATTTAGTAATATAGAAGTAGACTCAAAGTACAATGAAGATACCTGAGATATGAGGTAGATACCTAAAAAGCTTGTTGCCTCTATGCATGCAGAAACTGAGGCAAAGATTTGCTGTGTTTATACAAAGATGTGCAATAATTCCTGTGAGTTTTTGTGAAGTTAATTGAAATTCACACCAGTAGATTTAGAATAATTTAGTGTTGCAACATGTTATGTTTTATAAGCATGTTTTCTCAGGGCTCCATCTAAGCTAACCATCTAGATGCTAACTACCTAAATGCTACCAAGCTGCACTCTGCATCGATACTGCCAAAGCTGCCATATCTGAGACTTCCACTCACCCTCCTGAGGCTTCTAAAGTGAGTAGGTGCACTGGCTGCTATGAGCATTCACAGGTCCTTGGGCTTTTTCCATGGATGCTGAGAAGTGCCTGACTCTTATCAGCACTAAGCATCCAGGACAGCAAAGAAAGCATTCTGGGAATTACAAGATGTAAGTTTTAGTTCCTTCAGGCAGAGATGAAAGGTGAACACACCGTCCCAGCCAGAACAAAAACCTGCTTGCTTCCCTTGAAAGTAGGTGGAGAGGGAGATGTAAAATTCAGTCTCAAAAAGCAATACAAACCCAGGAGGTAATGCTATACAGCGAGCATTTTGGCTTGTCCCAGAATGGGAGGTTTCATTTTAAAAAATCTACTGTGATTTTTTGGCTTATTTTAACAGCATGTCAAGTTAGTCAACTCTTCTGCCATCAAAAACTATGAATAAAGCAATCTACAGTGTTATTATAAATGCCACATCTTTAAAGTAAACATCAAGATCCTCAGAATAAGGAGCTCCCAAAGCAAGCATATGAGTGAAAAGATCAAAAGCAGTATTTGGTGAATAGTTTCAACCAATGTACTCTTCTATGTTCCCTTAGTGGTTATGAAACAAGGCAGTACATTTGGGATTAAGAACAAATGCCAGACAGAATTTCTAGCTATGTTAAATAACACACTTTAGTCACTGTTTTCACCAATTCCATTATGTTATGCCATGCTAAAGGAAACATATTTTGACTTATTTTACTTACGTGGTGTATGTGAAAACAAGAAAATGTGTTCCCTTTGGTTCTGTCTTCTAAGACTGGTGAAATTTTCATGCTAAGAGCCCTACAGCTTCAAGCATGCTCTTGTTTCTACTGATTATAACAGACATAAAGGTTCCTATCTATATTTAATAAAAGCAAGTGCAACATTTTCTGAAGTGATTGCAGAGCAGAGCTGATTGTCTAAATCAGGCTCATAACCAATACATGAACTGAGCTTACACTTGGGTGAAAATTCCAGTGGACATCATAAGACACTATGAAGATGCTTCTTGCATTGCTCTTTATGGACCTCAGAACCTCAAAACAATATTCTAAAGTGTTTTTTTCCCCCCTTAAATATTATACCAGCTTACAAAAAATCTGTACTTAAGTTGCACTGCTGGCTTGAAAAACAAGAGAAAACCTTGAAAGCTGTCAGAAAAGAAGTATTTATTCTTCAGCTTATATGTCAGTCTTGCTAGAGATAAATGTGAAGGAATGAGAAAAGGACTGGTAAATCTGTAGGATTAATTGTGTATGTATCAGTTGGTTGACATGACAGCTGGACTTCCACAATATTGACCACACACATGGAATCTACATGTGTGATAGTTACTTTTAAAGTCTATATAGCAAAATATATACATGGCATCCAACAGATGATACTTTCAAAAATTTCTGCTCCAAGTTCCAAAAATGCAGAATATGTTTTCAATGTAATGTATTGTACATGAGCATAAAATAATATTTATGCACCTGGCTCAGTCACCTCTATGAGCCTCCATCTCTCAGAGGCAATGCCCAATGATAGCTCCTGGGGGTGGGGGGAGGAGTAAAGATGAGGCATTAAGAATTCTTATAGCACTGAAATCAGCCAGAGAACATATAAGTAGAACAAAAACTTCAACAGATGTTAGGAGTATTAAAGCCAATTGAGCATTTTAAGGGCTTTTCCCACTTCCTACCTGATGCAAATGCCAACAGGATTAAAATCCCATCAATCATCACTGCAACCAAAACTGAAGAGCTTTGATATAGTTTCCAAATATTTTATCAGTATTAGTCAGGACCAGCTTGATGTTTCTTAGAAAGTTTTTTAAAAAGAAAAACCCAAACCAGATTTCTGGCCATAACTTTCCATGTAAATACAAGCTCTTACTTGGCCAACACATAGGTTACTGAGCCAATTTCAAAATTATCTTCAATCAGCTTTGCAGTGCTGCACCAACACAACTGTGTTGCACCAGTGCAAAGCTGTTGTGGAAATGCTGATGAACTAGCAGGAGCAAATTTAGGTCTTATGGGACCAGTTTGCCTTTTCTAGTTGTCTTTCATGGCCTCTAACGTATCCCCTGAAATCTCCAGAAACTATTCTCCTGGATTATTCTGTATGTAGATTTTCAGAGATACTTTATTTTGCACAGTAAAGATAAATACCAGAGAAAAGGAAGTCAAACCTCTTTCAGCTGTAGACTGTTGCCTACAGGAGGACACTAACAGACCAGATTCTAATGCATAAGGGAGGTTGTGGGTTTAATCTCATCCTAAGAAACTATTTTTGAGGCCATAAGCAGTTCTATAGATACTGTGCAGCAGTAAGCCTGTTATATGGGTGTTCAGTGTTGACTCCTGTCTGTTCTCTTAAGTTGTGTAGCTGCAATTGCAGAAACTGCCTTCCTATATCAAATTAAGACTATGAGTAAAAAGCCCTGGTTGATGTCTCATTAGCTGATAGAGTGCATTACAGTTTCTGGCATGTTCTAATCTAAAGGAAGGAGGGTGGCTTCAGAATACGTAACAGCTCAGTAGTTTTAGAGACAGGGTAGTTGTTTTTTTTATTTTTTTTTTTCTTTTTCTCCCCCTGTGCTTCTTAGAGGACAGGTGGATCACATGTGTTTTAGAGCCATTGCTGATAAATGATAACATGTTTTGATGGTATAGCCTAAATTTTAGAATGTTATGTCATAGTTTGTTTGCACTGCTTCTTAAAAAAATCATACTAAAAATCAAATGCCATCTCAGGCAACATAAGGTTATCCCATATGACTCACTGTTAGCTTCTGAATGTTAAGCACAAGCATCAAGACTAAAAAGCAGAGATACTTTTTTCCTTCTGTGGTCATCAGTAGGCAGGCATACTGCTCATTTAGGGAGCAGGCCTGTGACTGTCTGGTGGACTGCTGGGTGGTTTTGACAGATCAGATGTAGAACAGATGGAAGATCATCACTTAGAGCCTGGAGACAAGTATACTCGTTGGAAGATCATGTGTCTACAGAAGCTGATGAGGGACAATTGAGGGATTAATCCCCTTCTAAGAAACTGCCTTTCAGGCCATACGAAGTTGCACGGTTACTGTGTGGCACTGAGCCTGCTATATATGTGTCTTCACTGTTGACCAGTGGTTCTTTCCTTCCAGAAACCAGCACTGCAGTCCTGGCTGTGCCTAGGTAGCCTTCTCATGAACAACTTCATAATGAATTAAGCTGCTTTCCAGGGAAATACAGAAAATTTATTCAACAGTGGCATAAGACTATAAAGGGTAGTCTGTAGATTTAAGATCCTGACTAGCTTTTCTTGATTCTACACTCAAAGTGATATAAAGAGATTAAAATTCAGAATATATTTTCAGTGTAATATATTGTACATCACTATCAGAGGGCTATGAATGTTGTCTCTTCTTGTATGGAAGTCTATTATGCTTTAGGGGAGACAAAACATCTTGAGCCAGCTAATCTGCAGGAAGTCCAGGACCTGTATGTAATACACAGGCTACTTTTGCAGGACCAAATATAGTGTGCTTAAGAGCATTGATAAAGTCTATGGCACTTAAGCCACCTGGCTCAGGATATGCCACATCCATTCTGTCCATCCTTCTTACTGTCCATGAGAGGACAGTCTTACACAAAGTACCCAACGTGTGCCAGGGGAGGTATAGGCTGAATATTAGGAAGAAGTTCTTCACAGAGAGAGTGATTAGCCATTTAAATGGGCGGCCCAGGAAAGTGGTGGAGTCACCATTCCTGGAGGTGTTCAAGAAAAGAGAGGATGGAACACTGAGTTCCATTGGAAAGGGCTGGGCGATAGGTTGGACTGGATGATCTTGGAGGTCTCTTCCAACCTGGCTTTATTCTATTCTATTCTATTCTATTCTATTCTATTCTATTCTATTCTATTCTATTCTATTCTATTCTATTCTATTCTATTCTATTCTATTCTATTCTATTCTATTCTATTCTATTCTATTCTATTCACTGGAACAGTTCCTGGGCTTCCTTGCTTCCCAGCAGTACTAGGAAATCAATCAGAGATGTCCCAGACTAAGCATTTGACAGTGTTTGTGTCTCTGTTCCATCACCAGGAACCAGCATTCAGTTTTCTCTTTCGGTAGAGGCACAACCTATGGGTCCCACCCTTATTGCAAGACAGAGGCAGGAGCAAACTACCCGTCGTTTGGGGACACTTACCAATTGGTAGAACTCACAGGAGCTTTTTTTTCCTAAACAGGAATAAAATAAGCATTGGAATCTTGGAACAGCAGCAACTTCAAAAAGCAGCTTCAAAACTCGACAGCAGCTTCAAAAAATAGTTCCATGTCTTTATGGTCAGGCAGCTGTACAGGGCTTTGACTGGAGTCAGCAAAGAATTGATATAAATTGGATAGAATCATAGTGAAATCAACTTAGTTACGGAGTAGTATACTATTTCTTTTATTCCTTTTCCCCTCTCACGTGCATTGTCTGTATAAATGCAAGATCTTTTAGATCTTGTGTGACAATGGACAAAAATCATGAATAGCTTTAAATTTATCCCAAAGGAATAGAAAAGGTTAAAAAATAATTTTATATGACCTTTACAAGCTGGTCTTTCTTCTAAGGCAAAAACTTACTTTGCCTCACATTACATTAGTTTTAACAAGCTGTAACAGTACTATTTTACTAATGAAGTTGATGCCTTTAGCCTCTTTCCTGATGTGATTGTCCCCCAAAATTAGTATTATTTTTATTTTGATGGAGAAATTTTCACATATAACAGAATAATACCACTTTGAGGCAGATGAAAATGTTTTGTTAATCTGAGGAGTTGTTGTTGTTATTATTATTATTACTATTATTATTATTGTCCTCTTTTCTTATTCTAAGCTAAAATGTCAGGTTATTCTAAGTCTGTCTCACAGAACACTAATGTCAGGTGGTTCTGAAACTGAAAACTGACATGGACACATCACAAAGTGGGACCAAGCTTCAATTTTTATTGTTTATTTTCTTGTTAAAGTGTCATACTTAAAAATACCACACTACAAAAGCCTTTTCTACATTTTTTTACTGTTCTGGTTTGAGCCACAAGCTGCCCAAAGTGAAAGGACAGAAAGTATTTTACTTCAAAGAAGTAAATAAAAACACTGAACAGGGAATAGAATAAAAGACTCCCATGTTCTGTGTCTCCCTCTGAAGACTTTCATTCATGTCTCTATGGTGGGGCAATTAGTCCTAAACCTACAACATTCAATCCTAAACATACAACATTCACAGCATTCTTTTGAGGAAATATAGTTAAATGAAAAACAAATAAACAAAAAACACCAGAAAATCCTCCGCAAACCACCAGGTCTACCTATGAGCAAACCTTATGTTACTTGATTAGTCCCTATTTGTTATAATAGAAGACAAAAACCTAAATGGAGATTCACTATGAGGTTTCACATTGAGTTAATCCTGAATAACAGAAGCAATGCAATTGTTTCCACCTTTTCCAGTTGGCATAGTCATCTGGGGAAGTCTTTATGCATTTTTATAGCAATTTAGGACAAACACCAGAAGGGAAAAGTTTCTGTCCTAAAATGTTGATTTCCATTTAAATATTCAACCAAGAGGTTACTTCTCTTGTATGCAAATTTTGTAACATGTTGTTCTGGTAGATCGAAGAGTTTGTCTTTGTAACTAAAGGCATGCAGATTGATTTCTATTGCTACCCTTATGTACACACATAGATATGGCTATTTGTACTCATCTTCTTACTTATTTTGCAGTGGTAGTTTAGTGGAAATATCACTTTGATAGTTTCAGTTGTCAGGCATTGTGGTCAGATGTTTCTGCTAGAGGCTATCACAGTATGAAAATGTTCTCTGATCAGTGTTGCCCAATGCAGCTTTGAATTCTGCAATTGTTCTTTTTGAAAACACAACATTCAGAGTAAAAAACACTCTTCTTTCAGATGGAGATATTTATCTCCTTTTCATTGTCCATTCCTCACTTGTTAGAGGAGCAAGAGGATAATACAGGTTTGACCAGGTAATAGTGATTAAGAGCTAGATGAAATACAGAACTTCCATCCTCTGAAAAAGTCCACCATTTCAAAACATCTTTATTTTTCTTTGAGACAATCCCACAAACAAATATGAAACCTTCCAAAATATTGACAATGGAAAATCAATGAAGAATTTAAGAAAGTCACAGGATCCTTTGATTTTCCCAAAATTAAGTGCTGCACCCAGTTAATTCAGAAGTGGGAGTTCCCTAGATCTAGTCCAGGGAATATGTGAAGCAGGATGTCTAACAAATTAAATCTTGAAGGGTCTTTCAGAGTCTTTAAAGCTTGAGTCTAACTAGATTTCCCAAGGCTACTATGTTCTTGGCTCCATGATGTCTGTCAGCTCCTGACTGTGCCAAGAAACTTAATCTTGAGATTGGCTGTTCAGTGTGTGAAGTCCCTAGCTGCCTGACTCTGAAGCAATTTGTTTGGTGGAACCTCCTAGGGAGCTATATTTGTGATTTGTCAGAGGTTAATCACAAGTAAAATATTTCTGCAGATCTTTGTTTTTAACGAAGGAGTGCTCCTCTAACCAAATGTTGCCATATTAGAAAATATCACATGCCCACTTTTCATGTTCTAGAAAGCTCTGGGTCTGAAAAACTGGGTGAAGGAATAAAAAGTAAAGGAGCTCAATCAATGTAGAATATGTCTTAGTAGGAAAACACTAATCACCTCCCATCTCCCATGCCCCCTTCTTCCTGCAGACAGGGTAAAACTCACTGTGCAAGAAGCAAGTTATTGTGTAGGTGAGTAGTTACCTACAAAATAGCAAGGCACAAATAAAGTTCTGGGTTTTTTCCCCCCTTTGTGACAAAAATTAAGTATTTTAATTTTATTTACCTTGATCTATATTCAAGGTAAGATGGTATGGACAGTTACCTGTCAGCAGTGTGTCCCAGGAGAATGGCAAACGGATCTGACAGTTTTCTGTAGCATACTTTGGGAAAAAGCTGTTACTCCAATATTGATTATATATGTGCCCAGAGTAACTGAATACTCTGATTAATAGCTCCCAGTAATGTGGAAAACAGGTACATATTTGCTGCCACAAAAAGGAAATTACATGGCTCTTTCTTATCTTACCCCAAGGAGTACATACAGAAGATCGAGCTCAGGTGATATTTAACTCAGTAGAGTCACATTAACTTTGGTCCCAGTTCTCTCAGCTGATTAAATATCTGTACTTTGTCTGTCTAGAAGAGATTCTAATGAAACCAGCCCCAATTACATTATTCACTTATCAGTGGATTTTTCACAGATTAATAGAAGGTAACAGAGATACGTTACTGTGTTTACGTGCCCATTTTAACAAATTTTTGTGTTATTCAAGGCAAAACAACTGACTCTTGTGTCAGTTTATAATAGAATGTTTCTTTTGACACTTTCTACAGCTCTTAAATTGTTTTTATGGTTTGTGGACTTTTGTTGTTGTTTGTTTTTATTGTTGTGGCTCTTCCATAATTTTTCCCATACATTATTTTGTAAAAGGAAACGTTGAAAGGGTTCTTAGCTTGCCAGTGACAATCTCCTTACTGCTGTATTTGGATTTGCAGTTGTATATCTCTTATTAAACTTACATTCATTCTCTCATTCAGGAGGATGGAGCCAGGCTCTTGTCGGTGATGCCCAATGACAGGAAAAGGGGCAATGGTTGGAAGTTTCATTTAAACACAAGGAGGACTTTTTTCACCGGAACAGGCTGCCCAGGAGAGTTGTGGAGTCTGCCTCTCTGGATATTCATAGGTGATCCTGCTCTGGCACAGGGGTTGAACTAGATGATCTTTCGGGGTCATTTCCAGCCCCTGACATTCTAGGATTCTATGATTTTGCTGCAGGATGACATTGGGTTATTACATTAGTGGCACATACTTAGTTCCTTAATAATATGATACCTGTGTGGTTGACAAAAAACTATTGTCTAATGAAAATACCCGCTCCATTTTGCTTGAAAAAAAAAACTATTTTTTTAGTAAACTGAGATTAACTAAAATCCTATATTTAATTCTTTATTTATTGATCTTTAAATAATTTTCTATTAATTTACCTGTGACTGGAATCAGCCTAACAAATTATCATCCATATCACTCCATTTCCTCATCCTGAATGATAATTAAAAAAAAAAAAATCCATGTTTTCAGTCGTCTACAGTTTCATTGCTAGTGTAATAAATAAATAAAATTAAAACTATGAGGCCAGATATTTCCTCACCAAACAATTAAGTGTTACTGGAAACATCTTACGTGCTTGTAGGATGCTTATCTGCTTTTGATGTCTAATATCTTTCTCAGTTACTAGTAAATGAAGAATCTTTTCTTTATTCCTATGTGATCCTTGTATCTTCTCTGGCTTTCTTCTAAAGGCAGAAAAAAAGTATTAATTGAATAAATGTTCCTTTTCTGCACTATTAATAATTTAACAATTCATGTCTAGTTAAAAGGTCCGTTTCATTGCTGTGATTCATTTCTTTTCTAGTGCATTAGAATTCTTCAGTCAGCTGGGCCGCAAATGGATTTTTTTTTTTTTTTTGCAATTGCTTGTAGCTTTCATATAGCTCAGGTGGTTGTAGCTGCCTGTCATTGTACTGCAATATTAGCACAAATTTCATAGGGAAAACTGCCTGATACTGTCAACAAGCTCCCTCAAAAGACTCTTAGGTAAATAAAGCATCTACTGAATAAGAAACAAAGTTGACTGCAATACAGAAGAATAGAGTAAGGTGTGAATTTTCCTAGGGCAAGCATACTATCAGTACAGTCCTTCAGGAATCTCTGATAATTTCAAGCATATTCATAAGTGAGGAATTACTTGGAAAATATGACAGCATTTACTGGTATTAAGTTAGTCAGGAAGACCTGATCATGAAAAACAGCTCTTGTAGTTTAGATTCTCACTAGTGCTGCTGTAACCAGTAGTACTAACCCCACCTCTCACCTTAATCTTACTCATAAACCTGAAGAGGAGTATATGTGCTGAAGTGAAAGACTTGAGTAAAGAGTATCTGAGCAGTCAGCAATTAAAGTTAGGCAATTTGTCTTTGAACACATGAGTCTTACTGAATATATTTGCTGCAGAAATCTAGGCAGTACTATTTAGGCTCCATTTACAAGATCTGTTTGCTATGTATGGTACCTGAAGAAGAGATACTTCAGAGGACTGTGCATATTCAGTTTCTTTACATTCAAATGTTCACCAATTCAAAACATTCACCTATTTTTTGTTCTTGTCACTTTTGCATTTCTTTGTCTAAGGCTGGTAGTGTCTCTACTCTCAGTGGTTGCTATTTCTGCACTGTCTGTAATATAATTTATTTCTCTTTCAAAGGACACTTCTCCAACTTCCCATTTCCTATTCTGTTGTGTGTTGGGATTATTAAAGTACATAATGGCAACTACTCTTTTATGAGAGGAGAGGGAGAAACACCAGTCACAGGTTATTTATGCTGTTACTCATAACAGCAATAAGTTACTAGAAGTCAATTATAAAATTATTTACCATAAACCATGCTTGTTAACTCCAGCTTTCACCCTGCTCAAGCAAAGATTTAAACTGTACAGCACTTGTGTGAGTTCTTTTCAGTCTTAAACCCTAGCCTATCTCCAGACCAAACTACTTGCTTAATAGTAGGCTGGGTTTCATCACATACACTACAACCAACTTTGAGTTGTTGAAAGCCATCTATATTTACAATATTATAGGATGATAATATAATCATACTTGCTTCAGAAAAAAATGTAACTTTGATGGTTATTTTATTTATCATGAAGAGCTCATAAATTCACATTAAAAAAAAAAAAGACAAAAAAGAAAAAATATTTCCAGCAATTTCTATTGAGAAACCTTAATTGGAAGCAAAGTGAACTCTACTACACGCCAAAAACCTATGACAGTTATGATCTCTGACCATCATTATAATCCTCTCAAAGGATCTCCAGCTCTGTTACCCTTATAAACTACCTATTAAAACTTGCTAGAAAATAAAATAAAATCCATTCTATGCCTCTTGGTTCCTGGCTTGATACTATCTGTGTGAGCTTTGCAGGGCTCAAGTTTAAAGCTAATTATCCTTCCTGTTCTGAATATTTTCACTTTACCATGCAGTGATGACTCACAGGAACTAATTTTGTTAGCTCCATCAAATAGAGTTCATGCGTCTTTTTTTGAATCTAGCCAATCAACTGTGTTCCGTAATAAAATGGTAACACACATGCTTGCAATAAGCTCAGGAGGTTAATTCCTACCTCAATGAATTAAGGTTCAGTCTAGAAGGAGCCAGAGAGCCTGCATGCCATTTTTTCCCAAGAATTTATGAATTTTAAAGGAGAGGAGCTTCCATTTACAAGGGCTTTGTCCCTGTCCCCTGGGTAGAATCACAGCATTTGTTTTGTGTTGAAATAGTCAAGTGGTACCACAGTATTCCCGTGATGGCCATAGGCAAAGCCAGTCCACCTGAGATGAAAATTGTGTGCAGAAAGGCTGTTGCTAGTAGGAAAGGCAGATTTTGAAGTCTTTGGAAAGAAACAAGGTGATAGCAAAACACCATCAGCAACAGTTGCAGCAGCTGTACTTAGAGTCCATTACAATGGCCAAGGGCAGTAGCAGTCCCCATAGAAGCTTCAAGAAGAATCTGTGAGCAGTTGCAACAACTTAGGGGACAGTAAGAACTCCAAACACACTAGTAATTTTGAAATCAAGATATTCAGAACTAGGGAAAATTATTAAAATCTTTTGCTCTGACCACAATAAAAAGAAAATTGATACATAAGGCAAATATGACAATGGTGAACTAACAGGGAATGATGGTTCCAAATAAAATCAGCCTGAGGGTGTCCTAGAAGCATTGCTACAGCTTCCAGGTGTCATACTGAGATCCAGACGTCCTTGGGTTGTTAAATCATCCAGTTAATGGACGGCAGTTTAGGAAATTCCAGACCTGTTTAGGAAATTCCAGAAATTATTGTAGGAATGGAAGATCGCACGTGGTCTAGCATTCACTAAAACTGAAGACTATTTGATATAAACATAATATGAGGCCAGTCTGCTCTCATATGTGCCTCTTTTCTGTTTTCCTACATTCATTCATCTCTTATGGTAGGAATTTATTACCAAAATATCAAAACATTGTATAGGTGTTACTTACACACTCTTACTCTCAGGGCCCTGAGTGCATCAACAGCCTCTGCATTATTTTCCCCTCTTCAAGTTGTTTGACCACCTGTAATCAAGCAGTTGTGTAACCTAGGATCAGACTGAAAAGAGATGTGAAAGAACTGCAAGAAGCTGTGTTGGAGGTCTCAGTTGAGTCAGGAGGTCAACTGCAGTTCAGGCTCTTGTCTCTGGTCATATCAAATGCTTACACGCATCCCAAACCCATCTGTACTGTGCCTAAATGTGCTTGTAGGAGCTGGAGCAACAGTTGTAAAATACTTACTTTAATCATATCCAGCACTTGTCACATTTGGAATTTATGTCTGTTATGCTCCTAAGTGGAACGTTTACTAAGTAAACTTACAATTTTCAATGGATCAATGAGCCTGAGAATTCAATAGATGGAAAATATAGGCTGGAAATAATCACACTGAACCCATCCACCACTGCAAGTTCAACTTCTGCTTTTGCAGGCATTTGAAACCTCAAGAAAAATTAAGTTTTTGCTATGGCTTGTGTTAGAACCTTACACCTTTTGCAAAAACTTAAGCACTTAGATGTGGCCAGGAGACTTCATTCCTCTCTAAATCTTTGTGGAAGATAACAGTGCCTACTAGTTTTATAACACTGTAAAGTGTTATAAATTGAGATGAAATAGCTGATAATACAGACTGGAAGAAAGGCTCATATTTTTGGAATAAAAGTTGGTGCCAAGATGAATGGGAGAGTTATGGTTCATGCTGTGGCAGTTATGACTAATAGATGGAAATTGAGAGGAAAGATGAGGAACAGCAATGCAGTTAATGCTGTCAGGGTAGATACTGAGGAACTCTTTCTTGTAGGTATCTTATAAGCAGAGCTACAGTGGGTGTTGAATTCACCAGTGCAAATATTTTCCTTTCTGGCTAAAGTGCCAGAAATCTGGTATGCTTTGATACCAGATTTACGTTAAGCAGAAGTAGGATGCAGGCATTCCAGACCTAGTCTTCATCCAATATCTGGATTTTTAGCAGGATTCAGTAGTAACCTTATGAAATAAGTCACTCAAAATTGGGGGGAAAAGGGGGAGTTACATGAGGGGAGGAGAGGAGGGGAGGTAAAAGCATAATTTGCTGTATCTCCAAATTTCTATAATCTCCTCTCCAATAGTATTACCAACACCAAACTCGAATTTTATTTTCAGACTTATCAGTCTATAGTAACCTAGAAGTTAACTGTAAGATACTAGACCTTGCCAGGTCCAGTCCAAGTCCCAGTATGCTAAGTAGCACAGCTTGACAGCCATTTTCCTCCTGTCTTAGTCACATACTAGCAAGCTGGAATAGCCACTGAGCTATTTCCTAGATGGTGCTCATTAGAGACTGCTTCCTACAGATCAGTCTACTCTTTACAAGCTTTAATATAAGAAGTAGAATTATGATAACAGGAACTACAGAGATGACAAATATTATGGTATGGAGTAGTATTAGACACAGGAGGGACTGAAGTCTTTCAAAATACATTTTTCAGAGGCAGAATGAAGATAAATGTTAGGGGAAAAAACTACTTTTTTCAAGTCTGTAGATCTGTTGCATTGGAGGATTTGCTGTTATAATGATGTTCAGGAATAAAAATCAGTGTAAGGTGAGAGAATCAGATGAAGAAATGAAATTTATAGCCAGATCAAGAAGAGAATGCAAGGCTATTAAGTTCTCTTAAGGACCTTATGGGCCCTTAAAGCATAGCTGAAGAGACAGATTCAGCTATGTATTGAGGGTAGGTTAAATGTGGGCTCTGTACAAGAGGCACTGAAAAGTTTTTAGAATTTTGTGTTTTATAATGCCTGCAGAATTAGGATGATCCCACAGCTGGCCTGGGTAGATGATTTTATTTATGGTTCAAGTATGCTTCACATACATCTAGGATAAATCTACAATAAATTATTGTAAGGGAGTGTAACAGTTTGTCAGAAACTGAAATTAACAAAAAAAGTTGCGGCTTGATGTTTAAAGAAAAACTGTGATTAGGATGCAATTAAGGGCTGATGTCACAGTTAAGGACTAAGAGAGGATATCCAAAATCTATGTTTATGCTGGAACTAAAGTGACAATACTTGCAGAACTGGGATAAGAGTTTAGCAACAGGTATGAGTAGGTTTTCCAATAGGATTGAGGCAGAATTAGGTTGTATATCTTATTTAAGGTTTGTGTTTATGTTTGTTTTAAAGCTTAGGTGCTATAAAGTGAAGCCTCTAGAGCTAAGCTTGGTTACAATATCTGAGCCAAGATGAGGGATGGACATTGGAAACCTAATGTCTAATACTGATGTGGCCATTGATTGTTGGTAAAAAGAGTTTATTTATTACTTTTGCTAAAGACATGAGCTCAGCACTAAGAGATTTGTTTCTATGACTTCCAGATCTTGTTTTCTTCCTTTTTTTACAGCTTCCCAAAAGACTCTTAGCTATTTTACACTTTTTGTCCCTTACTCTGTGAGTCTTACGGATTATATGTAGCCCATATCTTCAGTAATTCTTAATCTTCAAATTGAAATGAGGTATAAACCAAACTTGAACAATAGACTTTTCTGTCCAAGCCCATCTCATTCTGACTTATTTGGCCCTGCTAGCCTCACCATCTTAGGCCTACAAACACATGTAACAAACTGAAAAATGCAATTCCTGCTTCATGGAGTAAAACTGCCACTCGAGCCTAGAGTTGTATTCATACTCTCCAGTTGTGGGCCATGCCATGTCCTGTATATGACCCACTTTAAGTCTCTGGTACTGCACATTCTAAAGTGTAAGGCTGTAGGAACTTGAAGAGAAATCTTTTTCATCACTTCTTCATATTCTCAAAGTTAAATCAATTTTTCTTTAGGTATACTCTAACCCATACTTGGTGTAGGTGGTATTGCTGCTAAACCTTTCAGATGCTGGAGAATTCAGTTTCTGTTCTCAGGTCTGAACTTGATCCATATTAATAGCTGTATGCTGAACCTTGTAAGATCTAGAAAACTATCCAGAACAAATTTGATGCCTCCAGGTCTTTCGAAGTCCTTTTTACTTTTCAAGGGCTATCAATAGCACTGTGCACCTTCATCCTTCCAGGTTCTGATCTTATGTCTTTTCTTAGAAGAGCAGCTCACATCTGCTTTGAAATTAAACAGAAGGCATTGCACTTATATGCTCTTGTATTAGCTTTCTAGGCACTGAAGGATCCAGAACTCCTTCCTGTCTCAGACAATAAATCTATTTCTAATTCAGATTTAGCCTTACCAACAGGCTGAATTCCTTCCCCTAAGTCATTTAGTCCTATTTTCTTATGTTCTCATGTACAAAAGTGTGTTCAGAATCCACAAATAAATCTAGGTCTTCAGTCCAACTATAGTTGTAACCCTAAATTTAGGTAAATATTTCAGAAAGATAAGAAACTAGATAGAATTTTTGTTGGCTTCGGCTCTTGTACCAAGTCTGGAGGCCTTACAAAGGCAAATAAACTTTTCATATTCTTCTCTCTAGGACTTTGAAATGTGCAATTGTGAAGCTTTTTCACGTCTAATGAGAAAACACATTTAAGCCTCTTTCATTATTTGGGCTAGCATAAAACTCTGCTGGTGCCAAATGTAGCATCAGTGTCAGGAATTTGCCAGTGCTACTACAGGCAGTAGTGGGCTAAGCCTCATTTTTGTTCACACACACACTTGGTTCATATGTGACCTGCAGTGTGTTTATTTCTGAAGTACATCATCTCTCCCACTTGGAATCATAGAATCACAGAATGGCTTGAGTTGGAAGGGACCTTAAAGATCATCTAGTTCCAGCCTTTCCACCATGAGCAGGGACACCTCCCGCTAGACCAGATTGCTCAAGGCCTCATCTGATCTGGCTTCAAACATCTCCTGGGAGGGAGCATCCACAGTGTCTGGGCAACCCATTCCAATGTTCCACCGCCCTCAAAGTAGATAACTTCTACCTAATGTTTAATCTGAATTTATCCTGCTCTAGTTTAAAACCATGGCCCTTTGACCTATCACCACAGGCCATTATAAGAAGTCTGTAGCAATCTTGTAGTTCGTTTCAGATACTGGAAGTCTGCTATAAGCTCTCTCTGGTGCCTTCTCCAGGCTGAACAGACCCAACTCCCTCAAGACTGTTCTCAAAGTAGAGGTGCTCCAGCCTTCTGATCATCTTTGTGGCCCTCATCTGAATTCTCTCCAACAGATACATGTCCTTTGTGTGATGGGGACTCCAGAGCTGAAAGCAAAACTCCGGGTGAGTTCTCACAAGAGCAGAGTAGAGGGACAGAATCACATGCCTTGACCTGCTGGCCATGCTTCTTTTTTATCTTTTGGTGTCTATTTAAGAAAACACAGAGGTTATCTTAGATTTAGAGATGTTTTCGCTTTTTTTTTTTTTTGTTATATATGTATATATATCTTGGTTAGAAAACACATGAATCTCTTTATCCTAGTGCTATGATTGAGCTCTAATACATTCCATGATTTGCAAGAAATATTGTCAAAACAGACTTTGTCTGCCCAATTTGCTGTATAAGCAAGGTTGCTGCCCTCCTTTAGAATACAAATTCAGTATTCAGCAGCCAAATCTAATTAAAATTGTGCTATATTTTTCTCTGTCAGAGTTGTTTTTATTTTTTCACAGATGATTCCCTCTGTTTTGTATTCATGAGTTCTTAAATCACATAACGTGCCCAGGAGACTGTAATCCAGAACTTCTACTTAATGAAAATATTCACATTCTTTTGCTTGCTCGTGAAAAAATGTTACTCAAATCTCTGAATTCATGGAAGGAATCAAGGTGTGAGTTGCTAGTTTTTTGTTTTATTTACTAGAGGAATGATGTGAAATCATTACTGAATAATGTCAACATAAACCACTGCCTTTCACTGCATCATGGTAAAGTATGTACAAACATATTTTATTAATTTCCCTGTGTTGGGAAACTAAATAAATTTTTAATATATTGTCTTGCTGTTAAAAAAAAATCTAACTGATTTTTGACAAATTTAAAGGTTTATATTCTGAGATGTTAGTTTATGTTACCAATGTATGTTCCATTTTAAGTGATGACTTGCTGGTGGGTTGAACTAACTCCAAGGTCACTTGTAGACTTTATGAAAAATTACAGTGCTTTATTAGCATTTAATTTCTTTTCTCCTTTTTCACAGTTATAGTGTTTCTTTACCTCACTTCCCTAAAAATTATCCCATGTAATGGAACATAGTTGTAGGAATTATATTTTTAATATATTAACTCATCTCTGGAAATGGATGAAGCATACTAACAGGTCTACCCATAATTTCAGTGTCAGTAAACAAGCAACATAAAGTTAATACAAATATCCATTGCTTCAGTACTTCACAATTGCACACCTTGCTCACAACTCAATACATTTAGAGAAACAGAAGTTTTAATAAACATAAAGAACTTCGAGATAACACAGGAAATTTTATTGCAGGTATTTGTGATTTTTTTGTTTATACAACTTCAAAACTGAAATAAGATTATTTTTCTGTAGTTCATTTTAAGGTACCTGAAATTAAACTATTCACTTGTATTATATCTGCCTGAACCTTTAATGAATAGAAACAGATTTTTATACAACAGGAGATATCTCTGGGAGATATGAATGCAGTTTTTATGTCAACTTCAAACTCCCTAAAATACAGTGGGACATCATTTATGTTTAAAAGATGTAGAGATGTGGTGCTGAGGGACATGGTTTAGCACCAAACTTGGTAGAGTTAGATAATGGTTGGACTTGATGATCTTCAAGGTCTTTTCTAACTGAAACAATTCTACAGTTCTATGAGTCTATGTCTTTTTGCTTCTGAGCATGATAAAGTTCAGTTACTTTTGGAGTCTCTAAGTGTCACTTGTTTACAGTCTCTGGTCTTGAGAGCATTTGGTAAGATATGTAGCTCTTCTAAGCATAATAATTAAAAAATTACCTATAAAAACCTATCAAAAAGTTTATTTCAACCTTCAAAACCTCTTTCTTTGAAAAATGAAAGCATAGAAATGCATCTTTTTAATATTTATCCCAGACTTATTTCAATAGATACTTGTGCTTTTTCATCTGTATTCAAATTATATGGAGATATTAAGACCATTAGAGTCTAAATGTGCAAAACTCTCTTCTGCAAACACTAAAATAATTATGATAGACCTCACTCACAAAATAACTGCATTAGTTCTACCATCTGCTCTACCTCTGTATAGCCCATTTTTATCCCAACACTGACCCTATCGACTTTTTTGTTTTTAAATTCACAGATGCCCCCACATTTGCATGGTGTCAAACTGCTTTTTTTTTATGTAAGTTTTTTCCACATTATTCTCTTCTTCATTTATAAAAAAATAGAATTTAACAGCCTGAGTATTAAATTGACATGCACACTGCCTTTTCCTACACCTTGGTCATTTTTTTACGTGTTTACAGCATTTAGGTGGAGCATGGAAGAAGTCCAAACACAAATCTTTTACTTCTGTTCTACTATGTGTCTGGGATTGCTGCTGAGCTGGCAGTGGGTGCCCTCTATAAATAGAAGTCTTTGAAAATATGAGCACAATTTTGTGCCAAGCTCGACCAACCTCAGTCCAGTCTTTCTTCTCTTCATACAGCACATAGGTAGAGTCTCTATAAAGAGATTCAGTCCAAAGACGATCATGCTTTCCAGGAGAATGCATCTCCATGAGAGTATTATTTAAAGGCTATTTTGAGTGCTATTTCCTCACATTTTCATCTTTTCAGAAGGTGTATTGCCATTCTAGAAAGAATTTGAGATAAAGAGACTGAGAGACAGAAAGAGGATGGACTGTGACTTCATATCCTAGTGACCAGGTGTCTCTGCTGGGAAGGCAGCTCATTTTGATACTGGTCTGCGTTCACTTTCTACATTTTATGCTAGAAAGTTACTAGTTTGAAAAATAACCCTCCTCTTTTCCAGAAGACTGTCCAAGTCACCTGGTTACAATGTTGTATCTTCTTTGGTGAAATATTTATTTTTTCATAAAATTGAAATAATGGATGATTCTTAAGTCCTTCAATGTAAAAAGATCTTACAGGCAATGTGAAGAGTGTCCTTCTTTCAAAATGATGGCTCTCAAAAGAGCTACCTGACTATGTGTGTCTATGCTGTATGTGAGGACCCTTCAGGCTGAAGAACAAAGTGAAGACTTCCCATACTTCACAAGAGGATGGAATGATTGTATTCTTGGTATTTCTCTGGAATAAGACATGAAATCCCTCTTAGCTCTTTGACGACACAGAAATAAGCATGTCAGGGACAATTTTGATGATAGAGATGTTCAAAGACACATTTTCCTCTTCACAGTTTTTCTAATAGCTACTTTGATCTGTGTTCTTCTGTGCTATTTGGTTTTGGGTCCCATTCTGAGGCACTCAGCATTGACAAATGCTATTGAGGGATTATATCTAAGTTTAAGTTTCAGAGGGTCTAAAAGTCAGCTGCAAAGTATCAATTTATGGAACCCAACCTAAGCCTGACTTTGAAACATGTGCTTGTGTTTATGCAAATAAACAACCAAATGTTATGTTTTCACATTCAGGTATTTTTTCAGTTGCTTTGTCAGTATCACAAGAGGAACTTTATCAACATATATTTACTATCCTCAATATTTTTTTAATGTCTTCGGAAATAATTTTTTTTGCAGGTTTGTTTCCTACATTCCTGTATAAATTCTCCATTAAGAAAAAAACCCCAAAAAACCCAAAACCAGAGAGAGACAGACATAATCCTGGTTAAATATCTACATCCCTTATATGTCCATGTTTAAAGAAGTCTTACCAGGCAGGACTTACACCCTACAGGCATTCTCTTGCTAATAGAAGACATCTGTTGAACATGTTACAAGAGCAGGACTAACAGGAGGTTTTCTTTAGTAAGTAAAAGAGTGGCAGAAGCCCCTTGGCAATTCAAAACGTAGGAGGAATATGTCTGGACTGTTTTCTACAAATCCCTCACAGTATCTGATCTAATTTGTTTCTGGAAGTAATGGATTTTAGCTGTTTTTATTTAATACAGGTGCAAGAACTGTACTTTTACACCTCAGAACTTCTCTATCTGAAATCTGGTTATGTTTTCCAGTCACCTCTTTGTTTTGGGTTCCTTGGCAGAAATAGTAGGGTGACTCTGTATTGACAGACTGGTCCCTTGCAAAACTCTTTTCACCCTCTTACATGGTTGGCTTTACTTTGGATGATGCATGGTGAAAACAGTCTCTGCAGTTTCATTTAAGTAGATTCAGAATGAAAGAGGGGTTCATTCTGAACCAACAAAGAAGATAACAGAAATTTGGCACCATAGCTTTTATATATCTCAAGGACCAATGGAAAAGTGATGAGAAGTCTCTTAATACCACTTTTCATTCACTGTCTTTGCACTCCACCTGCTCACTACAGTGAATGAGTGTGTACTGCATTCTTTGTGAACTGATGAGGTTACAAAGTTCTGGAAGGTTACTCTTCTAAAAGAAATTTTTGTCATAAAATGATCAGTGTGTTATTAAGGCCTCAGTGATCTAGCTAAACTATACTAACTTTGTAAATCACCTCTTCTCTTATACCTAAGGAGAACTAATTCAATCAAGCTTAGCCCTTGTGGGAAAAGTTTCTTAAATCATCTTACTAACACCATGTACTTACCTGACTTAAGAAGGCAACTTAGACATGTTCTGACGTGCTCAGATTCTAATCAACCACTAATAAAAAGGGATTTTTGGCACTGCGTTTAGAGACACTACTGCTTTTAGAAAACAGCATGGGTGGAAAAGAGAGGGAGCTTTATATTGTGGCTGTGTATACAGAGAGTATTTTATGTAGTTTGACTAGGACTGTTACAATTAATGATGTGGTCTTGCAGTTTGTGGAAAGTGACTGGTACAAACTATGTCATCACAAGGCACACATGTCTTGCTTTGGAATATGGCAAGCTGAAAATATAGATGAAAGTAATGAATGCTTGTCCCCTTGTTGGAAGAGGTTTTATTGTACGGGTTTGAAACTGGCTATTCATAAAAATATTTCAATTTACTTTCACAAGTTTACATAATTAAAGAATTCTTTGAGTTTTTGTTGCATATTATATTACTTTTAACTCTGTGATCTGTGCTAGTTTGTATGGTTCTGCTCTGGCAGGGGGGTTTGACTCGATGATCTCCTTGGGTCCCTTCCAACCCCTAACATCCAGTGATCATGTAATCCTGTGACACAGGACTCATGTCCTGGTAGGGCATAAATCCCAGGCATAAATTCTGCCCAGAGTTGGTTCAATTCCTGGGATTCCCTCCCCCCCCTGTTGTAAGGTCTGGGGGGTAGCAGGGGAACGGACCACATGGCTTTGAATAAGGAAGTTTCGGCTACATGGACAGGTCACATGCACAAGTCAGGTGACCTGTGCTGTCCCTCAAGGTGTTAGGGTCCACCCTTGGGTGCAGGACTTTTGAATCGATTGGCCAAACAGTGGATGCTGATTGCCTATTGGTCAGTTCCACCCTTCCTAATGGGGTATTTAAGAGAGAGCAATTGGCTGTTGGCTTTCTCTCTCCTACTGCCTCCACAAGGAACAGATGTCTTTGCACCTCACTCACAGCAGCCACATGTTTGCAGTGTGCATTGCGGCATTACAGCATTTTTGCAACAGCGGTAAAAGGCAAAACCCCTTCTTTTCTCCCTTTCTTGGGACAAGCTCCTTTACCTATCGTGTTTTCGTGAGTATTTTCAGGTGCAGTTAAGATTCCTCTTTGTTATTAGGGTCCCTGTTTCCTAAGTTCTGACTGTTTAAACTGTTTAATTCGGTGTTTGTAAATGATTTTGTGTAGTTATCTTGCCAACTGAACATCCAAACCCCGGGGAAATATTCCCGGAAAATCGCGATTATTAACAATAATAAAAATTAATAATTGCAACAACTCAGAGTTGCCCCAGCGGTGACTTAGGAAACCTAGCCAAGGAAGATCAAGTTTTGCAAGGACATGCCATGGGAAACATCTTACCAATTGCATCCTACACCGTGGTCTCTACAAAACCTTCCACTGGCATGAGACAGATCACCATCAAAATGAGACAGATCATTTGCTACATCATTTTATGTGGCAAATGAATATATGTTACTATTATTGCTGTATCTTCTTCTAGAATATACTAGTACTTCGACTATTTCATTGGGTTTTATATCTTAAATGAGATATTCAGAGCAACCAATGAAAACCTTCTGTTGTTAGAAGTATGATAACTTCGGTTATAAGACATATAGAACTACTTATAATGAACTTGAAATGCTACCTTTGAAAGGTAGCATTTAAAAAGACAAAGAAAAGCTTTAAAAATGTGTACTTTCTTTTAACTTTCCAGAGTTATCCTTCAGGCTATGTTTCAGAAACTGAACAGAAGAATGATATTTTGGGATTCATAGCTTTGTGTAGACTATTGAGGCAAAATGTAGATGTCAAGGTTATAAGTGAGCAAAAACATAGAATGGATGTCTAGGAGCTATCTGACTGTGGTGAGTTGATCTTGTCTGGACACCAGTTGCTCACCAAGATGGCCTGTCACTCCCCTTTCCATCAGGACAGGGCAGGGATGAAAAAGATAGAAAAACCTTCATGGGTCAAGATAAAGGCAGTTTCATAGAAGCAGAAGACACATGTAGAAATGAAGGAAATACTGCCTCAAAATGTAGATGCAATTAATGAAAATCCTTTTTTTATTTTCATAGATGCGATCTCTGTCTTTAGACATATTTGACAGTGTAAATGTTTTGCTTAAGGATTCTAGTTTAAATCTGAAGACAGGTTCTTGTGACTTAAACCATTTTCATCAATTACAATCTCCTTGGTTTTGAAAGGATGCTGTCTCTAAGGACATCTACTCTTTTCTGCTATCTGTTTTTGATACCCAACTTAACAACACTTATACAGCTCATCCTTAGCAGTAACCACAGAGAAGTATTTCAGAAAATCAGAGAACAAAGGAAGCTTGCATCTTATCAGGTTAGCACCACTTCATCATTGATGTATCTTCAAAGCAACATCATCAGGGATGAGACGAAGTTATAAAGTACATCTGAATCATCAGAAAGAGTGTTTTGATGGGCAGTGTAGAGGCCAAGGTATAATGCTTTTGAAAATAAGATATGCTGAACCTATGTGAGTAAAGGTAAATAATGAGATTTAATCAGGATTAAGGTTCACTATTTTGCCTTTCTCATGACTGCTATTTGAGTGCTGTCTTCTGAGCAACACATTTCACACACCTGCCATTTATAAATCTGATCATTTTCTTAATGTCCTGGGCAAGAGTCATCAAGTTTTAATTGACATGATTTGCCCATAGAAATTTTGAGTTGTTCCAGTCTTTATCTTTTGATAGTGTGATACAGAAAATTTTGTAGCAACTGGAGGTAGAAACATAAATCCTTGCAGCATATCAGAAGAAGGTACCTTGCTCTGCATGTGTCCTTCACTAATAATGTGTTGAAAGCTCTCATATATAGGTTCTGTCATAAGTTAGGATCATACTAGAGTTATAGAATTGATAAAAAGTATGAAACTAGAAGCTTTGTGGTGATGCATGATTTGTGGAAGACTATAACTCAGTGCTGGGACTTTTCAATGCTCAGACAAATGCACCGTCTACTGATGCAGTTAAATTTAGAATACATTCATTAATGGAAAAGCAGAACAGAGATGTAAATTTAATGGAAAAATTGTTAACCATTTACACAACACTGGTATAGGAAACAACAGGACTAGAGAAGTATAAAGTAACAAAGATTGTTTATAGAGGAGTCAATTTGTAGCAGTAACAGTAACTTACAAATTGAAGACAAATTCATACACAAAGAGATCGAATTATTATGATTTTAATTCCGGTCTAAAGCGTTTTAAGGTGGGCAATAAATTATTCCTGGGATAAATATTTTACGTTTCTCAATCAAACACCTTTGAGAAGTTAGTATTTCAGTCCTGATGCTGAGCAAGGTCCTGTGAAAATATTTTACTTATGAGCTTGCCATGTGAGAAGTGGCTTAAAAGATGCAGGTCTATGCAAAGTATTAGAAGTGGGGCAAAAATAGGAATATGGATCTTTTATAAAGAAGGAAATACACATATAACTGAACAATCAAAGTCAGCAAATATGATGGATGTGATTCTAACTGTTCTGAACTGAGAGTTCTCCCTTTAGCAGGAATTTATTTTCTCAATAGTTATCAAGGAATCAAGAAACTAGTTGGCACTAAACCAGTGCTCTTAAATCCCTCATGGAGCTTTACTGATTTTCAATAGGTGTCTCAGACTCCATATGTGTAAATGAGGTTTCACATGTGCAATCTATCGTGTTCCAACTGAACCTGAAGTATGAAATACAATCAGTTAATGCATTATGTAGCAAAAAAGAATAACAAAATTAATCCAGTCTGGTATTAAGGTGTAAGAACATCATAATTTCATCAGTCATTCTTGTGTTAAATTAAGATTTTCCAGTCATATCTTGCTCAAAAATGCAGTGTATGATTTCATTTTCTCAAAATTTTGACAGATTATTCCAATTGTTTCTTGTTTGTATAATATACTGTAAAATACACAATACATGAGGAAAAATTCTGCATAAAACATTTTGGTATTGAAAGTGCCTCATGTCTTAAGAGTCTGAAGGTTTTTGCAATTTCTCAAGTGTTGCTTTTATGTTAAGAAATAATTTTAGAGTTCACAAAGTTAATAGGTGTCATGACTGACATTTTTCTATTTTTACACGGAAAGTTTTCACATCAGTACAATGAGAAACTTTTTTCCACCCACAATTTCCTTCTAGGAGGAGAGACATAGCAATTACAAATTTTTCCAAGATATAAACAATATATATATTCCAAGACATATGACCTTGGCAAATGATAAAATAATGGAAAAAAAAAAAAACCTTACCAAATCTAGACATATGGGACTATTTACCTTAAACCTAATGTTGATTCTATTTAAGTTTTATTACATTAAGTAGGCTGATTTTGCTATCACTTCATAGTACTTTTTTCTTTTGCAAGTGAGTACTGTGAACTGTGTGTGTCTGTGAGACACCTCTATCTAGTGCACAGCTGGCACTTTATGTCTTTACATGTCTTTGTTCTATCTTTCTTATTTTCTGTCTTCCTGCCTGAAAATCATGGCATTTAAAATCTGCTGTTTGGCCAAGTAGCAGACAGTTTTGAGTTCACACTGTGAATGTAGACATCTAGCTTATCTAAGCCACTATATATGACAGTGGTCAGGAGTGGAAACTTAGGAAATAGTTTTCCCAAATATGTCTTCCCATGAATATTTTACATAGAAAATTCACAAGGCTCAGTTGTATCCACACCATTATTTTTAACGCTACTAGATGAACATTTCTCCCCCAAATAAGCTGTGTTGGTTTGAGCTAATTGGAGAATTTGAGTGAGAAATTAGACTATTGGCTGAGAGAGAGTTAAACACATTGTGTCACTTCACCAAGTTTTACTGAGACAGAGAAAAAAAAATTGTTTTAAGAAATGTTCTCAAAACATCCAGATTAGGCAGTCTGCCTTGGTCTGCGCTGGCTCCGGCCACTTTCTCCTTTGTCTCTCGGGCTTGCTGGCTAAATTCAGAGTAAAACCACTAAAACGACTAATTTTTTCTCCTACCACTAATCTCTCTGAACTTTGGCTTATCTGCAGCATCAACAGGTGGTGAGATAAAGCTGGGAAAGGGGGCAAAGATGGTATGGGGGGTTTGGTTGCCCTCTCTTGGGGATTTTGGTCTCCGGGAGGGGTGTGGTGTGTGTATTACCTTTTTTACTGTATATTTCTGTAAATATCTGTTATATCTTGTAAATATTTGCTTGTATATTTGCATTGCTGTAAATATAAAGCTTCATTTATTAACTTCCAGTGTTTTCTGAGTTTTAGCCAGGGTTTTAAAAAGGTGGTGGGGGGGGCAGGTAACTGCTAACCCACTACATAAGCCTCATTAATTTTGAACCTGTTTTTATATCTTTAATATCCTGAATTTGCTGTGGCAATGAGCTAGCATTGTGAGAAATTTTTTTTTCAGACTTTCAAGTGATGAGCTGTGATCACTTCAGCTGCTTTTAAGTATTCATTGGTGGTTTACCACTTAAGGAATGGCACTGAAATGCTTAAAAGCCTATAGGCATGGTTTTGATATACAGGAAATAAATTTCAGCAAATGTATATCAACCTCAGTCATTAGCTCCCTTCTAATTCTTCTTATGGATTTATCCTTAAGAGGAATTATGGGCTAACCAATAGAAACTCACCTGTCTACGTCCCTCTGGATTCTTAACGCATTTTCATTCCATCTTTTGACACTCTGTGGTATCTCTTTACATTCCTCCATCACAGCCTTGCACCCTCATCAGAAATAGATAGGTGAAACAGGATCTTCTGTCTTTCTAGCTTCTAAGGGCATTGTTCAACTCATCTCATTAATATTTGTGCAGTGGCTGATCAGCACTACTACAGAAACTTAAAGACCTAATCCAAATCTCTCTGAAGTTAATAAAAATATTTATTTTTACTCCACTGGGTGCTACGTGGCTTTCAGGCTCCAGAAGGGCAAAGAACTGACAGTCTTCTTAAGATCATTTCCTTTTGTATATATAAAATAGGTTAGAGGCTTTTGTTACAAGGCTGTCATGTCTGACATCTGCTCTTAGATACTAGCCTTGAAGATGCAGCATGAGTGTAAACAATGGCATTCTGTAAAGGCTGCTGAGCTAACCATAATCCTGAAAATATAAAACTGTGCTGAGACATCAGTGCAAAACATAGTGTGTCTATCTAATATCTCATTTCTTTTCAGAAGCCAGACTGTTAAGGGTACAATATCTCTCCAATCTGTTCAATTGTATTATCTGTCAGCTAAAATGTTACAAGCACAGCATCAGTGATTACAGTCCCAACAGAGCTGATGTTGTAGTAGATATATATAAATGATGTAAATGATGCCACATATAAATGACATAGCTGGTGCCAGAGCTGTAAATTTTTCCTTGATGTTTATTTGGAAAGAGAAGAAACAGCTCACCCTGAAATTCTTAATGCCTCCACATGAGGAAGAATTAAGGGGTGAAAGGTAGAAGGAAGAATAGTTTCACAGTACATTTCTTACTTGTCCTATCTTGACTCAACTGAACCATCTGGTAGGGTTGCCTGTAGTTAGCTGCACAATAAGAAGGATCCACGTTTAAAATGTAACCCTAGCCCAGAGGCCAACACAGAACTCACAATGCTGGTTCTTTAGGAAGATGCTTGGTGAGGAAGGCAAAAATCTGTCCATGTGTTACATAGGAGCCTGGCACAAAAGTTTTCTGGCTAAGGATTGCAGCTAGGTATAGAAGTATATGTGCACCTTGTATGAATAACTGGTTTTCTGCCCTTCCTATCAGATTGAACATCCTATTTCAGTTTCCTAGTAGAAAATCCTCATTACCAGACAATAAGTGAGACTGAGAGGATGATGGAATAGAATTGTAATCCTTCTTCCTGAAGAATTCATGCCACTTGTTGGACAAAGAAAAAAGGCAGAAACTATAGTGTGAGAGACACTAAGGATATGTGAGCACATTTATCTACTGAAAAGGTCCCTCTGATCAGAGGAGGAACTCTTGATAGCTTCCTCTTTTACCAACTAGAACACTGGTTTGAAATACTAAACCAAAAAGTTGCTTTTGACCTTTGTTGATAAAAGGATCAAATGAGGAATCCAAAGTTATTTAAAATTGCAAATAGAGAGAAACCTCCCCAGGGAAAATGTGTTCTGCCAGGATCTGCTGGCAAGTAAAGTTAGCTGCCAGGGTAAGCTAATCCTCATTTACAATCAAGTTATGTGATGATTTGAGGCATTGTTAGCATTCCAAGGTGTTTTAATGCTTGAGTTTTTATTCTGATTTGAAGACCTGTGGTGAGAGATCTCAGTTCAGTGTAGCTGGATGAACATGCAACCACATTGCAGTCTGTGAGACAATCAAGTTTTGAAAGAGTAAAACTGAGAAAATTGAAGGACACATCAACTTCTATTCCCTGTCATGTTTAGAATTTAGTCAAGAGCCCAGAGTTCCTCTGCAAAAGATGAAATGATACTGGATTTGCTGGGGGAAAAATGGGCAGAGAAAGGTGGTAAGTGCAGCACCAAAGAGAATTCATAGAATCATAGAATGGTTTAGGTTGGAAGAGACCTCAAAGATCATTCTGTTCAAACCCCCCGCCTCAGGCAGGGACACCTTCCACTAGAACAGGTTGCTCAAGACCTCATCCAGCCTGGCCTTGAACACCTCCAGGGACGGAGCAGCGACAATCTCTCCAGGCAAACTGTTCCAGTGTCTTGCTACCCTCACTGTGAAGAACTTTCTCCTAATATCCCGTTTAAATCTCCCCTCTGCCAGTTTGAATCCATTACCCCTTGTCCTGTCATTACAAGACCTTGTGAATAGTCCCTCCCCAGCCTTCCTATAGGCCCCCTTCAGATACTGGAAGGTTGCTATAAGGTCTCCCCGAAGCCTTCTCTTCTCCAGGCTGAAAAGCCCCAACTCTTTCAGCCTGTCCTCGTAGCAGAGGTGCTCCAGCCCTCTGATCATCTTTGTGGCCCTCCTCTGGACTCTCTCCAACAGTTCTATGTCCTTCTTGTGCTGGGGGTTCCAGAACTGCACACAGTACTCCAGGTGGGGTCTGACGAGAGCAGAGNTTTTCCTCAGAGCTGCTCTCCAGCCATTCGCCACCCAGCCTGTATTTGTGCTTGGGATTGCACCGACCCAGGTGTAGGACCTTACACTTGGCCTTGTTGAATGTCATGTTAGCCTGGGCCCACCTCTCCAGCCTGTCCAGGTCCCTCTGGATGCCATCCCCGACAGCAAGTCGACTGTGCCACACAGCTTGATGTCATCTGCAAACTTGCTGAGGGTGCACTCGATTCCTCTGTCCATGTCACTGACAAAGATGTTAAACAGCACTGGTCCCAGCACTGACCCCTGAGGGACACCACTTGTCACTGGTCTCCAGGTGGACATTGTGCTGTTGATCACCACTCTCTGCGTGTGGCCATCCAGCCAATTCCTCATCCAGCGAGTTGTCCACCCATCAAGTCCCTGTTTTTCCAGTTTGGTGACCAGGATTAATTGATAATGATGGTAACAGTGTGACTGGGGCAAAAGAAACTTGTCCAGCAGCTGGGGTCCTGTGTCCTAGACTCCAAAGTGAAAGTGGGAATAGTCTTGCAGAGATAACATGGTTAGATAATTTGCCCGTTCCAACACAGGATATATTTTTGTTTGTTTATTTGTTGTTGGTTTTGTTTGTTTTCCTAAGTGGGGAAATATTGTTCATTACTGAATAACCAAACAGTGTTGTTTACTTCTCAAGTGTCTTCAGGGTGCTTGAGTTAAATTATTTGCATCTTTAGGGGAAGAAATCTTTCCAAATTCTGCCCCCAAATGGTCAAAGGACAACATTCATGATTGTACTAACGCAAAGGACAAATGTCTGGGATTTCACTAGCAGGCAGCATTTAGTATGTGGATACTGAACTGCAGTCTGTTGCTGATAACAGCATATTAAACAATACAAAAAGGTCGGGGAATAGGACCAGGAAAAGGTTTGTGGAGAGTTGTAGCAGAAAGAGTGGACATCTGCTTGGTTTGAGAGAAGGTGTCAAGAATGCACAAGAAGATTCTCACTAAACTCCAACATAAAAAGAGATATACAGGAGATGGAAGTAGGAAGTAGGATCACTCAAAAGGGCATAGAGAGGTATACAAGGTAGGAAGGCTGAAGCCAATCTGAATCTAGAAGGGGCTGTGAAAGACAAGAAGGACTTTTATAGATGTTGACAGCAAAAGGAAGACTAGGGAAAATGTAGGCCTACTGTTTAAAGGAGAATGGGCCCAAGATTCAGGACAATGAGCTAAGGTACACAATTACATTCTTGATTTGTTTTTTTAATGGTAAGACTGGTCTTCTGCAGGAGAAAGACTAGCAATGAAAACTCATGTCTCATACAGAAGGATCCGGTTAGGGAACATAAAAAAAAATTGAGACATGCAATTCCACAGAATCATATGGTATGTGCCTGCAAGTGCCAAGTGAGCTGGCCAATGCCTTTGTACACTACTTTAAATAATCTTTATGTAGGTCATGGTGACCGATGAAGATTCCTGAAGACAAAAGGAAAACAAATATCACTCCTGTCTTCACGAAGGGTGAAAAGGAGGATCCACAGAATTATAGAACGGTTAGTATCACCTCAATACATCGGAAAGTGATGTAGTGTAGTAGACTGCATTCTCTGCAGGTCTGCAGACAATTCAAATTGGGAAGAATGGATGGTTTGAAAGGTGGTTGTGCTATTCTTCAGATGGAGTTTAGCAGGCTGGAGAAATGGGTTTGTTAGAATGTATGACCAGGGGTCCTGGTCATCAAGCTGATCATGAACCAGTAATCAACATTTGTGGAAAAGACTAATAGCATCCTGGGCTGCATTAGGAAGAGCACTGCTGGCAGGTTGAGATTGGTAGTTGCTCTCATCTATTTAGTATTGGTGAGGCCACACATGATGCATTATGTTTAGTTCTGGGTTCTGTATTTTAAGAGAGTCATGAACTTTCTCAAGCAAGTCCAATGGAACACCACAAAGATGATTAAAAGCTCAGAGCATCTCTCAAATGAAGAGGAAAATCTGAGAGAGTAGGGACTCCTAAGCTTGGAGAAGGAAAGTCTCAGGGTGATCTTATCAATGGGAGGGGATGCAGAAGAAGGAGTTGAACTATTCTCGTGGGTGCCCACTGACAGGACAAGAGACAATGTGCCCAAACTGAAGCACAGAAAAAGCTGTTCAAACATGAGAAAAAAACATTTTTCTAGTGAGAATGGTTTAACACGGAAACTTGCCCAGAGAGGAGATGGTGATTTCATCCTTGGAGATACTCAAAACCAGACTGGACATAGACCTGAGTTACCTGCAATAGCTGACTCTCCTTTGGGCTGGGTGTTGGACTAGACAGTCCCCACAGGTCCTTTCCGATGCCACCCAGTCTGTAATTTGGTGATTCTAATTCTATCCTGAGTATTATTTTCTCTCTGGCACATGATAAAACCCCCAAATGACAATGTTAATGGTCAATGGCATGCCCTGTTCATTGACAGAACATCATTATTCTGGAGTCAATAAATCTGAATACAATGATTTTCTATCCTCTCCCCAGCCCATCAAACTGATAATGCATAAGGATCTTAAAGGTTTGTGAGGTTTGGAGGAAAGATTACACAAAATGAAGAATTTTATTACGCATCTTAGCATAGAAGAAGGTCAATTACTGTTCATAGATCTTTGTAGATTCCTACTGAAATTTGAGAACTACTGAATTAATTATGTAATGCTGCCCACATTTTTTTCTATTTTCATATGGAGAAAACGGTGCAGATGTGTTGAAGATACATGTTTTGTCAGCACACTTGGTTTAGTTAGATAAAATAACAGATATTGTTTTCATTTTTCTCATTTACCTTTATCTTTTTTTACTTGTGGGCAAAACTTTGAACGTCTCTTTCAACTGAACTTCTATAATAAAAACAGTTCTTATTATTTCTTTGTTCTATGCATAAGGAGGTGGCCCTTAATTTAAAATAATTAGATCTATATTTCATGGTCTTTTGAAATTCTTTTCATTAATAGAAGTTGAGTGTTTCCCTAGGTAGGCAGTCACACATTCTGGGCATTCTGAGAATGTGATGCTATAATTTAGGACCCACCTGTCTCTACCTCTCTAATTTGGGAACCAGGCTCCAGGGGAATGCCTCTACTATTCAAACAGGCTTTTGCTGACTCCTTATTAGAGGATAATACTTCTTTTGTGAATGCAGTATAGTTTCAATGTCCATATAAAGGGAGATACATACCCTGGGGAGACAGACTGTTAGATGTGCTCCCTAGTCAGGCAGCTTGTTACCAGGAAAGAGCAGGTAACTAAGGTTGTACTCAGACTACATCACGTCAGTATGTCTGGACCAAGAATACTGACCCATATGTAGAGTTGGTCTTAGCAGCTGTTATGCCAGTAGGGAGTCTTTGGGATACACTATCTGGAATCAGTTCAGTTATTCACAGTGGTGCTCATATATGTATGGGAAAAGCTGGGAATATGAGCCTTTTTGGTAGAGTTCAAGATAGCTGGAAAAGTTCTGGAACCTGCTGAGAAGGTCACACCCTATCCCATTCAGTCAGCTCTCAAATCTTTGTGCAAAGACGTTGTGCACTGACATAAATGTAACAGCACAGTTTAGTTGCTTTTCTCCAGCCTTTCCTAACCTGAATCTTGGCTTCAGTCATCCAGTCCCTGGTTTAGGTCTTGTTGTCTTTCCATATCTATGCTACTCCTCTAGCCACCCATACAGGTGGCTGTGTTCCTACCTCTATCTGATACTGTGTGTGCTGCTGCCATGTGTTCTCCAGCTTCTACCTGTCCAGTTGCTTGATATTGAAAACCAGAGTTTGCCTGGCCATCCTTGTTCTTTCTCTCCAACAGTCTTAGATCATCCTCTTACAAGTCCTAAGGCCAGGTTAAGAAGCCAAAATATTTCAATGTTGTCTTTAATATTGTGCAGTGGCTTAAATAAGTGGCAGACAAAAGTTCAACACAGCCCATGTGGAAGATATTTCTTGGAAAACTTGAGTTGGGGTGTTGGTTTTTTTTTTCCTCCTTTCTGATTCAGGATTTTTCTGAGATGTATTTACCGAGTATTTAGAGAACCTATCACAATTATTACTTGCTTTCTACACCAAGAACTGGAAATAAAGGTTTGAGGGATCTGAGCAGGAAAGAGAGAGCACTTAAAGAATATAAGGAAGTGAATAGACAGGGCTAGAATATTGTGGCAGCATGATAGATTGTATCAGGATAAAGATACTTAGCCACATCTTTTCTCCAGAAGATCTCGTAGTCTGAGTCCTTGTCATGTTACAAAAGAAAAAGTTCCTAAGAGACCAATCAATCTAGCTAGCAATACTGGATTCCTGTGGCATTCAAATGAAGATTAAATTAATGTAAACAGATCACTGTAGAATCCCTTCCTTTTCTGTATCTATCTTAAAGGAAATTTATGTAAGGGGAAGCTTCCTTGCAAGCATTTTTGACTGTCTTAGAATATCAAAGTATAGCACACTAAATGTGGGGAGAAAATGTCTCATGCTGCTGTAAATATATGTGGTCTTCCATGCTAGATTTAAGATGGATTGTGTTAGAAGATTTTTAAACCCTAGGCAGGCAGAATTGCTTTCTCTCCATCCTGGAAGATATGCATGCAAAGTGGCAGTGCAAACACTATTTTAAGCTTTAAATAGTGACTGTCAGATGTTGGCCAGTCCATAACTTCAGTAAGATGTACTTTCCTAGTTGTACTTTTTTAATAGGGCAGAGTTTTAATGAGAATATAATCTCCATGCCAACACCAAGAATGGCTAAGCCTGGTCTTGTTACAGTGCCATAATTACAGAAAATCATATAGAAATGTGTCTCCTAACTTCTGAATTAATTTTACTGTGATGTGTTAGAGTGGATCTCTCTCCAATAACTTATTATAAACCTGCCCCAGAGAGAGAGTAAATTCACTTTAACTCAGAATTTGGAAAGTCAGAAAAATGAAATAGTATTTTTACAGTTTATATATAGCAGTGTAGACAGAGTAAACTATTACAGATTATAGTCACCTTAGTGAAGATGGGGATGGGGTCAAGTGGCAGCAAAGCAGAAAGCAGCAGCCAAAACAATGGTGGGAAAAGATAACAGTGGGTGCAGCAGAAGCAGCAGAAGCAGCAAAGGGGAAGATATGAGCTGTGCTTCCAGACATAAAGCTTTTGATGCTCCAGTGAAATTTTGTTAACTTATCAATTGTTGCCATTTACTCTTCCACTTCAAAGATTCTCTGTTCCTAATTTTTTTTATGTCTGAGGTAGAAATCTAGCTCAAACGGCCACATTTATCTACTGTTTTAAGTCACCTGACATGATCTTTTCTATGCATCATACATGAAGAAATAACAAGCCTGTCACTCATATAGTATCTCATGCATGATCAGCAGTTCACCTGGGATTTCCCACTGTGTTCCTGATCTGATCTCCAAAGACCATTCCTTTTAATTTGCTAGTCTATTTAAATAGGAAGGTGCCCATGAAGATAAACTTCTACCTTAAAGGAATAATTTAATAAGATAAATATATTAAGCTATGTAAAATTCTGAAACTTCATCATGATTCTTCCTCTGGGATGATAGAAATATCAGGCTGTTGTTGCTTGCTGAAGAAATTTCAGATGCATTTACTGTAATGCAAACCAGAATTCATGAAACACTCAGAGTAACAGAGCTCTGTTGATATCTTGATGATATCTATGTTCTTTAAAATGGCAGCTATTCTGCATCTTTAATTTGCTGTGTGGGAGACTGTTTTTTTAACAGTTTTTTCAACAGTCTAACAAGACACCTACCAAAAACTTTCAATAAGGTGCAAAAATTCCATGTTTCAGTCAACAGAAATATGCTTTGCATAATTTTGTTTTGTTTTGTGTTCCATTGGTCCATATGTTTGAACACATAAAAATATATTTCCATTAATGGTATTAAACATAAACATATAATTTAACAGCCTAAGTTTGTATGCATATTTAAGTTAGATTTTAGTAGTGCTAAGCTAATAAAAACTGATATAAGTTGAAACATTCTGCTAGGAGAATCAGAGTGCTCAATGGATTATATTATATCACACCTCCTGAACTATATACAAATTAAGAAAGAAGACAAATACAAGAAGCAGAGATTGCAAATGTCAGAATGAAGGTGCTGTACATTATATGTATGTATTTGAACACTAACCTTGTTAAGGATATTGTGGACTCTCAGAATTTCTTTTTCAGATTTGGGTAGGCCTCAAACTGCCTAATGTGTTTCATTTAATCAATTACCAACAGTAAAGAGACAATTCTACATCACTTGAAAATAAAAAAAATGTGAACTTAGGTCTCTAGGTCAGATTTTCAGAAAAGGGTCAAGAGTTCCTATTTTTCCCAACTCAGCACTTCTAGATTCATATTTCAATAGAACCCTATGGAGGGTTTTTTAATTTGTATAATTTGATCTTTCAATTTAGAAAAACATCACAGAATAAAATAGGGGTTTATCTGGGGCTTACACAAGATAATGTCAGCTCTCAGAAAGTCAGGGCCAATTTGCTGTAATTTGGATAATAAAGTGATGTGAGTTACTATGTATTAAATCCAACTGAGTGTGAAAGGGCAAAACTTATTTTTACTTTTTGTTTCAGAGTTATGAAAATTAATCCTCATTCTCATTTAGGAGACACTCATGTAATAATGTAAAACCTCTTAGTCCTTGGGGAAGTGCCATGGACAGTGCTTCCCATTACATCAGAGATTGAGATGTCTGCACACTGAAATCAATACAGCCAAAAGAATGATTCGGTATATCCCCTTTTCAGCTGTGATTCATCATTACTCTCAAAGACTAATTTAAAAAAAAAAATCTAGTCTATGATCCTGACCAACCAAAAATACATGCTTTAGAAGAAAAAAGCTTTGTCAAAATATTTCTCTATTAAAAACCCAAGACCTATTTACTTACTTCTTTTTGAAAATGGGCTTCAGAAATTCAGAAAAAAATGCAAAAAAACAGGAAATGTCCCCATTTATTCTTCTCTCAACCAGTGCTAAAAATGTTAGCAGAGAACTCACAAGATAGCAGAGAAATTTGCAGTAATAATGACGAAAGGATGAATATGAGAGGAAGACAGATACAAAAGCTTGCAGTAAAATCTGTGAGATTGATCTCATCTCATTCCAGCCCTGTAAGAATTATTCTTCTGAGATAATCTTATTTTGTCTAGGCTCTTCCTATATTCAGAAGGGAGAAATAATAATTTCAAAGGGGTGACCCAATTGCTAATAATCAGTGACAGTGTTCAATTTTATGATGACCTAACACATTCTTTTTATTTCTATTGATTTTGTTGAGTGATAGTCCATTGATGATAGTAAAAGTTAAAAAACAGCATACATGCAGATATTGATGTGTAAACACATGCATTTTAGTGTCTTAAATCTAAACAGGCAGAAGAGAATTGCTTTAGAGACCAACATTGTCAGCACATCTGTTGTGCACTGCCATCTATACTCTCTTAATTAAAATAATGGAATCATAGAATGGCCTTGAACGCTTCCAGGGAGGGAGCATCCACAACCTCCCTGGGCAGCCTGTTCCAATGTCTCACCACCCTCACTGTAAAGAACTTCCTAACATCTAGTTTAAATCTCCCCTCTTCCAGTTTAAACCCATTATCCCTCATTCTGTCATTACAAGGCCTTGTAAATAGTCCTTCCCCAGCCTTCCTATAGGCCCCCTTCAGATACTGGAAGGCCACTCCAAGGTCTCCTCGAAGCCTTCTCTTCTCCAGCCTGAAGAGCCCCAACTCTCATAGCCTGTCCTCATAGCAGAGGTGCTCCAGCCCTCTGATCACCTTTCTGGCCCTCCTCTGGACTTGCTTGAGCAGTTCCATGTCCTTTTTGTGTTTGAAGCTTCAGAACTGCACACAGAACTCCAAGTAGAGTCTGACAAGAGCAGAGTAAAGTGGGAGAATCCCCTCCCTTGCCCTGCTGGCCACGCTTCTCTTCAGTGACATGGACAGAGGAATCGAGTGCATGTCCAGCAAGTTTGCAGATAACACCAAGCTGTGTGGCACAGTCAACTTGCTAGAGGGCAGGGATGCAATCCAGAGGGACCTGGACAGGCTGGAGAGGTGGGCCCAGGCCAACCTCATGAAATTCAACAAGGCCAAGTGTAAGGTCCTGCACCTAGGTCGGCGCAATCCCAAGCACAAATCCAGGCTGAGTGGTGAATGGCTGGAGAGCAGTCCTGAGGAAAAGGACCTGGGGCTCTGGGTTGATGAAAAGCTCAACATGAGCTGACAGTGTGCACACTGTTGTGGGCTGCATTGAGAGAAGTGTTGCCAGCAGGGCAAGGGAGGTGATTCTCCCCCTTTACTCTGCTCTTGTCAGACCCTAACTGGAGTACTGTTTACAGTTCTGGAGCCCCCAATACAAGAAAGTCATTGAACTGTTGGAGCAAGTCCAGAGGAGGGCTGGGTCACCTATGCTATGAGGACAGGCTGAGAGAGTTGGGGCTTTTCAGCCTGGAGAAGAGAAGGCTTCGGGGAGACCTTACAGTAGCCTTCCAATAGCTGAAGGTGACCTGTAGGGTCTGTAATGACAAGATGAGGGGTAATGGGTTTAAACTGGCACAGAAGAGATTTAAATGGGATGTAAGGAGGAAGTTCTTTACAGTGAGGATGGCAAGACACTGGAACAGGTTGCCCAGGGAGGTTGTGGCTGCTCCCTCCTGGAGGTGTTCAAGGCCAGGCTGGATGAGGTCTTGTGTGACCTGTTGTAGTGGGAGGTGTCCCTGCCTATGTCAGGGGATTGGAACTAGGTGATCTTTGAGGTCTCTTCCAACCTAAACCATTCTATGATTCTATGATTCTCTTGATGCAGCCCAGCACACAGTTGCTGTCTGGGCTGTGTGTGCACACTGCTGGCTCATGTTGAGCTTTTCATCAACCCAGACCCCCCAGGTCCTTTTCCTCAGGACTGCTCTCCAGCCATTTGCCACCCAGACTGGATTTGTGCTTGGAATTGCACCAACCCAGGTGCAGGACCTTACACTTGGCTTTGTTGAATTTCATGAGGTTGGTCTGGGCCCACCTCTCTAGCCTGTCCAGGTCCCTCTGGATGGCATCCCTGCCCTCTAGCAACTCGACTGTGCCACACAGCTTGGTATCATCTGCAAACTCGCTGAGGGTGCACTCGATTCCTATGTCTATGTTGCTGACAAAGATATTCACCAGCTGTCCTGGTAGGGCATAAATCCGGCCCAAATTAGTTCAAACTCCTGCTCTCCTCCTCCTGTTGCAAGGTCTGGGAGTCTGCAGGATTGAGAAGACAGTGGGAGTGTGAATGAAGAAAGCCCCATGCCACATGAACAAATCAGGTGATTTGTGCTGTTCCTCAAAGCATTACGGTCGACCCCTGGGCGCAGGACTTTGAATCTATTGGCCAAAACAATGGACGCTAGTGCCCATGGGTCAGTTTCACACTTCAAAATACAGTATTTAAGGGAGGGTGACTTAGAGCCGTTGCTCTCTTTTTTCTGATGCCTTCATTGGGACCGGACATCTCTTTGCACCTCTTTCACAGTGTCCACGTGTTTGCAGTGTGCATTGCAGATTGCAGCCTACAGCAGCGGCAAGGCAAACTGTTTCTCCTCCTCTCCTCGGGACCACTCTATACCTATCATGTCTGTGAGTATAGGTGGGGTTAGGAATTTTCCCCCTGTTATTAGGTTCCCTGTTTTCCAAGTTCTGACTGTTTAAGCTGTTTAAACTGTTTAATTCAGTGTTTATAAATAACCGCTGTGCAATAACCGCTTATTGACCAAACATCCAAAGAATCTCAGGGAATTTCCCCCAAACTCTCGACTATTAATAATAAAAAATAATAATTCATAACCGCTTATTAATTAAGTGTCCCAGCACTGACCCCTGAGGGACACCACTTGTCACTGCTCTCCAGGTGGACATTGTGCTGTTGATCACCACGCTCTGTGTGTGATCATCCAGCCAATTCCTTATCCATCAGTGCTCCACCCATCAAGTCTCTGTTTTTTCCAGTTTGGTGACCAGGATGTCATGTGGGACAGAGTCAAATGCCTTTCTCAGGTCCAGATAGATGACATCAGTTGCCCTTCCCTTGTCCACTGTTGCTGTGACTTCATCATAGAAAGGCTAAATTTGTCAGGCTTGGTTTGCCCTTGGTGAAGCCATGCTGGTTACCACCAACCACCTTTGCTTTGTTTTCCATTTGCCGTAGCACAGCCTTCAGTAGGATCTGCTCCATGATCTTGCCAGGCACAGAAGTGAGACTGACTGATCTGTAGTTCCTGGACTCATCTTTTTTTCCCTTCTTGAAGATGGGTGTTATGTTTGCCCTTTTCCAGTCAGCAGGAACTTCGCCAACCTGCCATGACACTTCAAATATGATGGACAGTGGTTTAGCAAATTCATCTGGCAGTTCCCTCAGGACTCCTGGGTGCATCTCTACAGACCCCATAGACTTGTGTACATTCAGATTCGTTAGGTGCTCACGGACATGGTCTTCAATTATAGCGGGCAGATCTTTATTCTCCCAGTCCTTACTTTTGCCCTCTGTTTCTTGAACATTGTGGCTGGAGCACTTGCAGTTGAAGACTGAGGCAAAGAAGTCATTGAGCATCTCAGCCTTATCCATATCCTTTGTCACCAGCTCTCCATTTCCCTTCTGGAAGGGTCCCACAGTCTCCCTAGTCCTCCTTTTCTCACTGATATACCTAAAGAAGTTCTTGTTCCCCTTAATGTCCCTAGCCAGATTCAATTCTAGCTGTGCTTTACCTTTCCTAACCTGATCTCTGTTCCAGGTTACCTGTCCTTGCTTCTGCTCTCTGTAGGCTTTCTGCTTGCATTTAATTGTGTCCAGGAGCTCTCTATAACATCCATGCAGGCCTCCTGGCATTCTTACCTGCCTTCCTCTTTTTTGGGATGCATTGATCCTGGGCCTGGAGGAGGTGATCCTTCAACATTGACCAGCTTTCCTGGGCCCCCCTTTCTTCCTTTTTTTTCCCCCATGGCACTCTATCAAGGAGGTCTCTGAAGAGGTTGAATTCTGGTCTTCTGAAGACCAGAGCAATGAGTTTTCTACGCACCCTCCTTGGTGTCTTGAGGATCTTAAACTCTACCATTTCATAGTCGCTGCATCCAAGGCTACCCTTCAGCTTCACTTCACTCACCAGCCCCTCCTTGTTGGTGAAGACTAGGTCTAGCATAACACCTTTTCTTGTGAGTTCCTCCCTCCACTTGGAAGAGGAACTTGTCATCAGTGCATTCCAGGAACCTCTTAGATTGTTGGTGCTCTGCTGTGTTGTCCTTCCAACAGATGTCAGGATGGTTGAGGTCCTCCATGAGAACCAGGGTCTGTGAGCACAAAGCTTCTCCTATTTGTTTGTAAAGGACCTCATCTGCTTTGCCTTCCTGATCAGGAGCCACTATAGCAGATTCATTATAGATGTGAGACAAATTCATTACATTAAATTTCAGTGAAAGAAATTTAATCTAATGCACTTACACATATATGACACAGGCTAGTAATACTCACAGGGTTGGGTACCTCAGTGCAATAGATTTACTCCAATCTATCAATCATGCTAAGGAGGTGATTGGTGACTGCCAGTATAGCTTCACTAAGAGTAAATAATTCCTGACACATTTTATGGCCTTTCAAGAGAAAATTACAGTTCAGTAAATAGAGAAGAGCAATTGATGTCTTCTATCTGGAGTTGTACAAAGCCTTTGATGCTGTCCTGTACAACACCCTTGTCTCTTTCTGCCAGAATATTCACTGACCATCTAACAGGAAAGTAAAAGGTTTATTCATATATTGCAGCTTTTGTAAGGCTATACAGCTTAGTAATTATTCTACAAATAATTTTAACTTTAGAGACAAAAACATGTGAGTAAACTCTCTATTGAACTATGTGTTCGTGTAGCTCTACATTTGTTGGCAAAAGCAAAATTTTGTGATGCTTCAAGTCAACTTACAAATATGTCGCATCATTCAGAAGTTTGATTTATGAAATATGCAAGGTAACCAGGTAAAAGTCTGTGAAAACAATTGTACATAGAAATATAGTTACGTAAATTTTACCTCACCTGAATCAATGTAGGACTGAAGTTGAACTGCCTAAGCATTTGCTGCTGTATTAGATACCTGGAAGATTCCGCATGTATCCAGCTGCTGCTGCAGATGCATGTGAGTCTCCTAACCTCTGTCCTCTCTGTTTGCTCCATAAGGACACCTCAGATAGTTTCCAGCATCTCTATACAAGCTCCTGAATTGTTCCTGAAATATCTAAAAGCTGTTGTTGTAAATCTAGGGTAATTTTCCTTTTTGTAGTCAGTGGAGAGAAAAATATACTTAGAGAGGGTGACTCAGGTAACTAGCTCATCTTAGACACCTATTTTATGATTCTGTGAATCATTTGGTGAGGATGCCTCTTAGACTTCATTGCATATAAAGGGAGTGACTGAGTTAGACATAGACATCTAACATTTTAGACATGGTTGTTAAGTGAAATGAATCTTTTCTGTACTAACACTGTAACATAGCATGATAGTGTAAATATGCGTTGGCTTTTATTTTTGGTCTCAATAAATATATATAGGCTTTTATTTTTTGGTCTTACTAAATCCTAATTTTAAAATATATTTTAATATCTGTTGACTCAATAGCTGACTGAAGAGTTTTGGAAAAAAAATCAGAAATAGGAAAATTACTTTGTAAATAGAAAATTAGAAAAGGAAAACACTGAAAGTAAAATGTATTTGTACAGAAATTGTTTGACTTTTGAGTTCTGAGTTTCCTATATTAGAATAGAAAGTCAAACATCTGTTTCTTCTAAAATCTTATAGTGCCTCTATGTTTGACCTTACGCTACCAAAAGTTTCCAAAAAGTCCTGGGCAATTCATGTCTACACTGTAGCAACAGGAGTATGTGCAGGCTTGGAAGCACAGTGTAGAAGAAAGACCTTTAACTAAGTAATGTAAAGCCTACTTGGCTGTTTCTGATCAACGATGCAATGAACTACCCAAAAAAACCCAAACAAACCTGCAAAAGACAGACTTGATTTTTGTCTCTGATAATTTACTACTAATGAAATCTGGTAATAAAAATCTCTCTAAACTTAGCAGGCAAGGTTATAACAAAATCGGAAGATGAGAGTTGAGATAAGGAATATTTGGATTATAATTTAAGACATGAGTGAGTTAGATACTAGAAAAACTTAGAATAAAGAAATCACAAAAAGTCAGGAAAACTTGTGACCACTGATATACAAGATATCAAAGGAGGGAATTCCAGTGGGCTTCTCAAATTTGGACTCTTTATAGCCAGAAACTGCATGGTAACTGAAATAGAAGTATCCAACAGGGCCATTGCTAATCCTGGTAGCAGAAATATTTTTTTCTGTGTGAGACTCACTTTCTCAAAGATGTATCTTTAGTAGTTTTTCAAATCTCTCTGGGAATTGTAATTGTCACACTTACTACTGTAGTATATTGAAGTGGTGATGTTCTGTCTCCTCAGGTTTCTTATACAATAAAAGCAATTTTTGTTCAAAGCTGAATAAATCAGAATTTTAAGTGTTCATTATATTCTGGTACACTTGATGTCTCAAGCTGCTCATGCTAGTTTGTTGTATCATTCTTTTCAGCTGACTCCTTCCTTGCTTGCTTGCTATCAGGAAAAAAAAAAGCCTTCTCTACTTTAGGTTTACCCTGGTACTTTTTCTCGCCTTTTATTTTTATATCAAGTCTTGACAAAAACTGGAACAAAATGAAACCTCTTCAAAGCCCATGTGTCAGAAATCTTTATTTCTTTACATACCATGCATCTCAGCCCTGGTGCATCTGGAAAGAGGTCATGTGGCTTTTGTGGCCTCATGAGTCCATCTGGCTTTGTTGTAGCAAGTTACACTGGTGGTCTGATAGAATGATTTCATTAGCAGGAATGATTTGTAGGGAGCATCTTGGAAATTCAGCATCTCAGTCTTTCTTGTACTGAGGGCCCAAACGGTACAGTTTGATGTGTGACTTCACCCGTTCCAGGAACGGGAGGACCATCAGTTCCCTAGTCCTGTGGCCGCACTATTTCTGTTACAAACCAGGATGCTATTGGCCTTCTTGGTCACCTGGAATATTGACTGCTACTCTTCATATGTAGCCATCCAGACAATTCCTTATGCATCAAACAGTCCATCCATCAAATCCATCTCTCCTATTATTGATAATGTTGTTGAGTGGGACTATGCCCAAGGACCTAGAGTGGCCCAGGTAAATAATATCAGTTGTTCTTTCTTAGCCATCAATGGTGACACTCCATCACAGAAGGCCACCAGATTAGTCAGTTATGGGTGTCCTACAACAGATAGCCCCACTTTGAGCTGGAGATTGGACTAGGCTATCTCCAGCGGTATCATACAAACTGAAGAGTTTTATTGTGTTCGTGTCTGTCTGATCATGATTTCAGAAACTGACAAGTTAAAGTATTATTTCAGTGGTGCTTCATGTTTGAATCCAGGGGCAAACTTGTAAAAAACAGTAACAGTTTTGTTCACAAAGTTTCTTGAGAACTGTAGATATTTTTATTGATTAGTATTTATAGTTCACTGCAGAATATATTAGTGACAAAATACTCCTTGGTTCAAGTTTAAATTATTTGATGCAGCCTGATTAAAGAACTGAAATATGTCTCGTGCTCACATGTGGAGATAACTAAAGTTATTTAGTGAGACTTTTTATCAGCAGTGATGCTGTGAATTGATAAAACCTAAATGTGTCAATCATAAGTTGTTATAATTATTAAAAATGAGTGTTGTAAATCAGGACAGATCAATGTGAAAAATCTTGCAGTCATTGATTTCCTTAGTCTTCCTTCAAGACAGTGAGTTTTCCTTGGATCAGCTTATTATTATAAGGAAAAAAATTGGACAACTGAAATTGTGTTATGCATTTTTCCACCAACTACTTTCCTTTTCTAGTGTTCAACTTTCAAAAAGTAGTCTGCTACCATCTGAGTTAAACATATTACATATAACTGTCATAGAATTATTTTTGTTCTTTATTAACCAGAGCTGTTATGATTATTTACTGATAGTGATATTAATAATAACATTTGCTGGAGTGCCTTTATTCATCACTTTATCTAACAAAATGAAAATTCTATCCTAATTGTTGCTATTATTTTTCCACAGTATTGCATTTCAAAGTAACACATGAGGTTAGTATCCTGTATAAAGGATGGACTTGGCAACTGTGAAGATCAAATAAAATTTTAAATTGTAAATTTATTGACTATAAAGAAAAGGATTAAGAAAGTGCAATATAAATATGTACATCAATATATATTATATGTCATATACATCTTTCCAGCAGCACTTTAAAGCAGACCCTTAGCAGTTTTCAAGATGTACTTCTACAGGGAATAATAGGCCTAGATTTCTAACTTTAGCTGTAGGAGAAGATTTGATGTTCGATGAAGAGAGGAAATGACAAATATTTCCAGGAGGTAATTCACTTAGATCTATGTTCTTAGATCAAATTACTGAAGGCACCTATTTCTTTTCATCACTGACAGTACAAGGCCTGGATGATTAGATAATTCAGCCATCTTAGCTGAGTACCTAAATGTAAGTAATCTAATGTGCTCCCAAATTTGGCTTAGTTGGGAAGCTGAATTCCACAAATTCTACCAGTGAAAGTTCAAAAACAAATGCAATCGTTGTGGATTTTTACCTGCATCCATCATTGGAATGGCAATTTCAGTGAGTCTAGAAAAGGGAAAGATTCACAGTCCCCAACAATTTCTTCTGCCAAACTGATTAAAGAGCAGGGGAAGCCTTACAAAACGCAGATTTTTGTCCCTAAGTGCAGTGCATTCTTCATAGCTCCCAAAGACTCATGTAACCCTACTCTGTCGCTCTTTCCCACATTGACAAAATTCCATAATATTTTCTGTTTCTGCAGATAGGCAGGAAATATATTTCTGTGCTAAAAAAAAAAATTTAAAAAAGTCCATTGTGAATTAAAGCTGATTTTTCAAATTTTCACTTAATATTTACCCAAGGAAAAGCAGCATCACATCAGCTGAAAAGACCTTTTTTCACTAATCTTTACATGTGCCATTTTTGCACTGTGCTTTAAAAGGACTATTATTCTCATTTTCTTAGATTTAAAACCCAGAAGGGATAGCAAACAAAGAAGATATATATTTATCTATGTGTAATTTCAAAGCTATAGAGAAAAAAAAATTCCAAAGAAGAAAGTAGTTAATTTCTTTGCTTGTGAATGTAATTTGCTTTGGCCATACACCACTGATTATGAGAAAAGTATTTTTACTCTTGTTTTTCTTTCTAATTAAATCCCATCCTTGATGAAAGGACATCACTGCAGGGATTAGATTGGACCTGCTAACTGATCTGATCTCTGATTTTCAGTGTTGGCATTTTCAACACAAAAGATGAGGTCTGCTGTTCTGTCTACATCTGATACTACTACTACTGTTGTGTGTAAATTTTAGCTGCAGCATATAAATTCAAAATGAGAATAAAGGACAGAAAAGATTAGCTCAGTTGCATTTCAGAATTTACTAGAGCATCCTCTGCATGATTTCTCTCTCATGTTGTTTTTAAGATTATTTTTCATAAAATATTTAGCAATTCGCTGGTTCAGTGCTATATTTGCACCTGCAAAATTTCATATACTTGATCCTCAGCTACTTCAATAATCCCACATCACTGCCCATGTTCAGACAATTAGACCAGGTGTCAACATTTTTAAATCTGTAACTTGTTATTGGTATTGACAGGTGAGAACTAGAGAAGTGTGTGATCTGTTGAATCATCAAGATGTGAAAACAGAGATAAAGGTACATAGAAAAATCAATATGAACTGCAGCTTTAACTCATAAACTAAGAGAAAATCATCTCCAAAGTGCAATTTGCAAGTTGAAGTGTTGTTTATAATTGTTTCAGAATTTCCAAGTGTTTGAGAGTTTTGTTAAAACCTTGCTTCAATAGCACTTAGACCAAAAAAAAAAAAAAAAATTAGCCTTCTGAAAACAATGTCAAAAACAGAAAGACATGGAGCCTGACAAGATAAAACGGTCCTCTCTCTATCTAAAATTATTTAAAGCACTGTGGAGTTGTGTTCTGCAACAGAATAGTTTTATTTGGAGTGGTGAGGTTACTGTTTTTTTTCTGGAGTTTTGTTCATTCTTATACAGTGACCACAAGTCTGCAGAACAGTTGGTAAACTGTTATTTACCAGGAGACGAAGAGCCAGTGTGTCCCAGCCTAAGAGAATACTCACAGAATTACATGCAAAGTGGTTCTTGTGACAGGAGCAACTGTTTCTGTCAATTCTTTCAGCTTTGTGTTCTAATGTTTTATATAGCTGGTTAGACAGGTTTCATAAATTTCCAGTCTCATCCACACTCTGAGTCAATTAACTCAGAAATTCTGGATAGGTCTGATGGAAGAGATACAATGCCAAATATGCTTTGTAGTCCATGTCTCCCTATTAATCTTCCTGACACATCTTTATGCTTATTTAGTCAAGAGGGACAGATTAAAATCCTAGGAAATGTGGCACGTCAGTACCCTGCTGAAAGAGAGAAACACAGCAGGTAAGCTCTTAGAGATTATGATCAATGGGGGCATGGATACTGTTTGCCATATAATAGAAATCTGTCTTGAATAATTCAAATCAGAATATTCAACTTTGGATCGTCCATTATGAAGTCTTTATTCAAGTTCTTGTCTTGAATGACATTGATCTGCTCCACTCTCAACAGAGTTTGTCCTTTTCAGTTGGCAATTTTAAGCCAGAATGGTTGCATCAGAACTGTTTCTAATGAATTGTTAGAACTACATATGACATATGACTTGTCTGTTGTGGCCTTTGCTGAGTACTGACGTACTGTGGTAGGTGTGCTGGACTGAACCTGTTTTCCAGCTTTCAGGCAAAATGTCTTTTACAAACATCTTCTCTGACTTTTTGAAAATTAATGAAACTTTATGAACATCTTTAGCATTTCCTGAGTTTCCTGATTTTAAATCAATATTTTGTTAAAATATTTTAACCAAAGGTCACACATAATGTTTTGTTTGTATTAGTCTTGATTTTCTTGCTCCTACTTTCAGGAAGAGACATTTTTAAGAAGTGGAATTTTGCTTAAAATTTGAAAGTTAGTTATTTATTTATTTCTCCATTTATACAAGTTCATGAGGTATCATGGAGGAAAATATACACTAAACTGGAGCATTACAAAATTGCAAAGGGTATAAATTTTGTGAAATTTTAAGGAAATATAATTCCTTGAATTATTTTGCCTCACTGTATTTCATTTAATTCATCAACTGAAAAAGTATTTTTATGAAAACAGTGAGCCACCAAATGAAGGCAAGAAATGGATGAAGAACTAAACTGACCATCAGGCAGAACAGATGTGCTAATTAGACAGTCCAAGAACCTTGCCTTTACCTCCTGAGGAACATATGGACAAAAGTCTCAATTCATCCTCAAACTTTAAGTGTTGGTGGCATAGTTGTTTTTCTTTCTGCATCATCTGTTTCAAATCATCTGTAAACTTAGGTCACCTAGGGGGCCAAACAGAACCAAAAGAACTATACATTCAAGCATCTATGGTTTGATCTTCTGCCACCAAAACCAGCTGGAGGTTTTTGGGTTGTTTTTGACTTGGACAAATCACTTCTTGTGATGGAAAGCTGTCCTGTATTTTTATAGTATTAAAGATTACATGAGTAATTAATTACAGTCAGTAGAGTCTTGAACTAATGATCTTCCAGTATCTTAATCTTTTGCTATGTGTGTCAGGAGATAGAATCATATTTGTTTAATTTTGTGATTATGGTCCAGAATATTAGCTGGGATATGAACCAGTGAATGCAAATAAAAAACCCTAGAACTGGTTCTGCATTTCAGTTTTAAAGAGCTGAAAGTCTGGGTCTGTTTCAGCTTTCACTGGACATTTTTCTGCATTAAATAAAGAAACTATGTTCAATATCATATAGCTTTTAAACACATCTGAAAGAAATAAAACCAAATGTGTGGTGCTTAAGTATCATATTGCTGCATTCATTTTCATGGGTCAAAAAAGAATGAGTATGCTGCAATTTACAGCTGAACCTGGAAGAGAAATCATGTGGAAGACATATTGTGCAGTGAATCCTCCTCATTGACAGTCCAGATATTTTGTTAACATTGAGGTTACAATTCATGTAAGCTTCACACATCAGAATACAACAATCCTATATGTGCTTTATGACTGAGAAAGAAAAGAACAGTAGTGTACACAAAATGTGCACAAATTATGCCTCTACATTGTAACACATAGATTTGTAAAAGTATATTGAGGTAGATGTGGCTCTACCTGCCATAGCCTTTGCCAGCCCATCCATGTCTGACTTGTAAATCAAGACATACAATCAGTTCAGGGAGGCTACGTTCCATTTAACCATATCCATAACATAGTCCAAAGCTCAAATGTGTGGTCTGAGATCTTCCTGCAGAGTGATGGGAGTTTTGCATTGAAGTTGTAGGTTACATCAAGAGATGAATTTGATTTTATGATAATCCTCTTTTCTCAAACAGCTGCAGAGCTTTGGAGAATGTTGATGATGAAGTTGGCAATTAAAATATAGAAGCACTTCTTATTTGCAGGTTATTAGAGTTTGTTACTGAGAAAAAATATGAAGGCTTTTCTACTCAGTGTTTACAAATCTGAAGGTAGGATCTCATATTCACCAGGCTATTGCAAAAGATGGTTGAAGGCCCCTTCAAGAGGTCATTTAATAAGAGTACTCCACTGATTGGGTGGGCTTAGACATGGCCTGAGCCAGCCATGAACAAGATGTCTCTGATCTGACAAGAAATTGGATACTATAGTACTAAAGCTCAGCTAATGAGAGCAGAAGAGCCCAAGTCTTCAAGATGCTCAAAGAAGCCACTGAGTATTTCTGTGGAGGGGATAGGAATGGAGCTGACCATGTGGTCTCTTGTGTCTAAACTTTCATTAACCAAGAGAAACAGGTGACTAGAGACTAAAGCCAAGAAATATGTGTCAAAGGCTCATTTATCCAGTGGGTACTTGCATCAGCTCTTAAGGAAGAAAAGCAAAAAATTTATTGTCAACATTAATTTCTTGGGTTATGTGCTTTTTATATTATTTACATTTTACCAACTTCTTTTTTTGTGCTCTCCCTCTTGTCCACTTAGTACAAATGTTTTGGAGTTTTGTTTCGGTTTGTTTTATTATATGCACAGAATTATGTACTCCTTGAGAACAGGAAAGTATTGACTACCTTTGGCCTTCAGAGGAAGGGTTTCTTTTTCCCAGGTGCTTGAATGAATACTCATCTGGTTTTGTTTTGTGATTTTACAAAGAAGTCATAGATTTTGAACCTGACCCTTCCTGCTGCTGACAAAACTTGGCAGAAGTCTTCCACTGATATAATACAGAAATGCAAGTCTGAGTTATGCCTCTCCCTGTGATGCAATGCAGCTACAGTGACCTTACAGAGAGTGACTCATAACATAGATTTGTCATAGACTTAAAGAAAACAGTACTGCTTTTATCTGCAAGTGCAACCATCTTCCTGCATCCAAAAATGGACAATAAAAATTAGACTACTAGCTTTGCTCTGTCAAGAGAGAAAACTTCAGTAATTTTATTTCATTTGTGGCAAAGTATGCATTTTAAGCAAGTTATCTGGGGTTTCAACAGAGGAAGATGCTCTATGTACAGTGAAGTGGAAAGTAGGGAGTTAAGAAGGAGGATATGGAAATAAATACCCCATATTCAGGAGAATAAAAGGTAATAACTCTCCTAAAAACATCTATGGAAATTGGGCAATATGAAAGCCAAGAAAAAAAATTAATAGTTATATAATTAAAATATTGATTACCTGATATTGATTACTGGATGATGAAAAAAATAAGCCTTTCAGCTCAAGGCACAATTCAGAACAAGAATATTAGAAGGAAAGTTCTGAGTACAGTTTCTTTATACTATTTTCTTATTGCATACTTTTTATGGTGGGTTTTACTTAAGTAAAAAAAATATAGAATATGTAAATATAATTAAATGTACAGAGTAATAAGGATTATGTGTCAAAAACTAGACTGTAGTATAAGTGAGAATGAAGACAGATTAGATGATACAAATGTTGATTCTGAAACAAAAAATAATCACACTCTCACCTAAGTGCTGTATTCCATTAAAACCTCTGCTGCAAGTTCACAGTAACTGGAAGTATCTCTGATAAGGCTGACTCAACATGCTATCTCCACTTCCTTAGGCTGTTGCTTTATACTTAATCTTTTATTACATCAGAGCATACTTCTTTTTTTTTTTTTTTTGTATCAGACACCATGCCTGTGCTTATAGTCACTTATGTCTAAGAAGGGTACAAAAATATTTCCCAAGAGGGTAAAAAATACTTTCCAAGACGTTTCTTAAAACATCTATGCAATTAATCTATACGCAAGACCAACAGTCTGGCCACAGCTGCACTTCTGCCAATTTCTACTCTTGGATTTTCTCAAGATCTTTCAATTTCCTTTATTCTGATGATTATAACAGCTTCCTCTATTTCCATTTCACAGAACCACAGAATTAACCAGGCTGAAAAAGACCTCTAGGATCATTGAGTCAAACCTATCACCTAACCCTTCTAATTAACTAAGCTATGGCACTAACTGCCTCATCCAGCCTTCTTTTAAACACTTCCAAGGATGGTGACTCCACCACCTCCCCAGGCAGCCTGTTCCAACGGGCAATCACTCTTTCTGTGTAGAACTTCTTCCTAATGTCTAGCCTAAACCTGCCCTGGTGCAATTTGAGACTGTGTCCTCTTGTTCTGTCACTGGGTGACTGGGAGAAGAGACCAACCCCCACCTGGCTACAATCTCCTTTCAGGTAGTTGTAGACAGCAATAAGGTCTCCCCTGAGCCTCCTCTTCTCCAGACTCAACAACTCCAGCTCCCTCAGTTGCTCCTCATACGGCTGTTCTCCAGGCCCCTCACCAGCCTTGTTGGTCTTCTGTGGACATGTTCAAGCACCTCAACATCTTTCTTAAATTGAGACACCCAGAACTGGACACAGTACTCAAGGTGTGGCCTAACCAGCACTGAGTACATGGGCAAAATGACCTCCCTGGTCCTGCTGGTCACACTATTCCTGATACAGGCCAGGATGCCATTGGCCTTCTTGGCCACCTGGGCACACTGCTGGCTCATGGTCCATTGCCTGTTGAGTACCCTCAGGTCCCTCTCTGCCTGGTTGCTCTCAAGCCACTCTGTCCCCAGCACTGCATGGGGTTATTGTGGCCAAAGTGCAGAAGCTGGCACTTGGCCTTGTTAAAACTCATGGCGGACTGTGCACATCTGTTCAGCCTGTTGAGGTGACTCTGCAGAGCCCTCCTGCCTTCTAACATGCTCCCAACTTGGTGTCAGCTGGAAACTTACTGAAGGTGGACTCAATCCCCTCATCCAGATCATCAATGAAGATATTAAACAGGACTGGGCCCAGCACTGATCCCTGGGGCACACCACTAGTGACTGACCACCAACTGGATGTGGCACCATTCACCACCACTCTCTGGGGCCAGCCACCCAGCCAGTTCTTAACACATCACAGAGTGCCCCTGTCCAAGCCAGGGGTTGCCAACTTGGCCAGGAGTTTCCTGCCTAGCGTTCCTACATTACTCAGATTTCTTTATCTTGCTAACTGGATACTGGATATCTAACTACAGCATGACCTGTTCTGTATTCTCAGTCTTCTTCACCACATATGTACATACGTTCCCTTGAACTGCCTGTTCTATTGGAGCTGAACTACCTGCAGATGAAAAGGCATAGAAATGTGGCACACATGTAATGGTAAAATTGAATTTTGATAAGTAATAAGTATCTTAGTCTTTGGTAAGTGTATCAGTAGAGTTCTGAAGTGGTAGTCGCACACACAAGCAAGTTTTATTGCTGAGAATTGAAACCTGTTTCTAATGTTCCTGAAGAAAATTTTCATAGCTGCTATCAATGTGAATATAATTTCTTCAGCCAGGATAGCTTTTCTTTGGACTTTTTGATGGACAAATTTGTGGTCAGGATTCTGCAAATCTGTCAAACTCTAAGCAGAGTAAGTGAAAGACAGAAGATAATACTATCAACAATTGTTTCCTGAATTAGTCATCTTTAAAAGGTTATTTTTCATCAGTGCCATTTAAAAAACTGATATATTGTGAAATCTCTCTAATTGCTGTGTGATCTTGTTTTGAAAGAGTACAGGGATAGGAAGGAACTTCTGGTAAGACAGGACTGAGAGGTATTGCATCTGCATGCCCTAGCTGAAGAAACTTGCATTCAACAATACCTTGGAACTTCTTAGACTGGGCAGGTTCCCTAACAACAGACATGTTGATTTACTCATTGATAGGTTTCCTACATTTATTCTGTCCTCATCTTTTTCAACTTAATAATTGCTTCAAGATTCAGCTTATGAACAAGAAACTTTACTTGATAAATAGCTATGGAAGGTTAATATCTTGCTCAAATTCATGGTGAGGCATTCTAAGACTTTTTGCATTTGCTAAAGAATCAAAAGGTTTATTGAAGTATTTTGTTTCTTTGTTTATTTTGTTTTATTATTAAGTCCGTTAAAGCATTCAATGCAGTCTTGAGACGCTAATGAAGAACCAGATGGTGGAATGTACAAGACAACCAAACTGGTATGGTCTAAGTCTTTCATTTCAAGTGGCTTTTGAAAATTGAAAAATTTGGCCTATCTCACCGGTTTTCCATTTATGTTTTTAGTTCTACCAAATTACACTATGCCTTTATTCCAATTTTTACTCTGATTAAATACAAAAGTGAACATTTGGTTTTATTGGAGGCAGAAGCCTCTTCTTTCTATTATCATAGAGTTATTCCCAGCTGTAAGCTCTGAGCTTATACTTTTTTTTTTTTTTTTAACACAGAAATTCTGTTTAGTAAATTGAAGATGAAAGTCCTTGGTAACATTTGCTGACAAGACGAGTCTCAGAGGGATCACAGGCACCTTGGAGGACTTGCAATGACTTCCATTAATTGGAGAAATGGCCTGAAACAGTTAGAGGAAAGGCAGTGCAAGGAAATTAGTGAGAAAAAAAGAAAGTCAGATATGAAGTATAGTCTAATAAATATAAAATATGGCATAATAACTCCTGCTTTTTTAAGAACCTGGATATTATAAAGGGAAGAAAAGAAAGCAGGCTTTATAACTGGGCTCACAAATTAAGTCAAGCATAAAGTTTACTAATAACAAAATTCCTATGCTCAAAGTATTGTTTAAGGCACCATAACCTCAAACCTGTTATTTCGTAAAGGCTTTCAGAAAGGTCTACTAAAATCCAGAATGAAGTGGATTGCAAAAGGGGTCTAACTTGGACACAAAGATTTACCTTTTACTTTGTCACAAGGAAAAGTAATTATGTTCCAATGAGGATTTCTCAGAGTAATGAAAATACATTCAGGTGTTGTGGTGGGCCTAAATAGGACAAAATTGGCATGAAAATGTCCTAGTTCACTCAGATATGTTCCCCTGCACCCCCACCCTCTATGCTGGGGGAAGCAACCATGGGAAAGGAAAACAAAAGCCCAGGTTTTTCCTAATATGGTCAAGCTTGGCAAAGTGCCATTCTGATTGGCTAATCTCTGTCCAAAGGCCCATTAGACTCAGGCTGCATGGATAAGAGAGAGGAGGAGGTAACAGAAGGGGCTGCTGCTGCCATTGCTTTTTTTTGCCTCAACATGCTCTCTGTGCTACATCCTCATTGCATGCTGCCTGCCCCTCTGCAAGTTTTCTGCTGGATTGGGACTCAAGAGGAACCATGTTAGAGACTGTATTAGACCCCTAGGTTCCTTAGAAAAGAGTCTGGGAAAACTCCAAAGCCTCTAATGGCTTTGACACCACCGCAGCAACCCCTTCTCGTGCTTTGGGTGCTGTCTGATACTATAATGCAGCCCCGGAAATCCAGAGAGACTATTTTGTTAGTAAACACTCAAAAGCCTCTTAACAAATCTTTAGCAAAATTCTGTAAATTCTTAAGTGAATCAGAATACCTTCTGTCTTAGAAGCAGAAAGGAGCTTCTTGAGTCCCCTAGTGAGTAAGAGGTACAATTGAAACTGAGACTGTCTTTCCAGTTATAAGTTTAATGTTTGTTATGTTGTTGCTACTTATTCTTAAGTGTTGTAGATTTCCTGTTTATCTCTCTCTGTATAATGTTTCCATGACTGTGCAAAGAATCAATTATTATTAAAGATACTGGTTGGTAGTGAGTTTCTGAATAACGAAATTAATAAACTATATTAATTTTCAAAATGCCATCTCACACTCATACCTAACAATTACATTAGGTAATAAGAAACAAACCTTAAACCAACAGTCTTCCTTCCCCCTCTCCCAACTCCTCTACCACCCCCTGAAAGGAACAAGAGAACTATGAAACAGGGATTATGGTCAGAATACAGCAGTTCCCCTTTGCTTCCTTCTTCCTCACACTTTGCCTCTGCACCATCATGGGCCCTTTTCACAGGCTGCAGTTACTCAGAATAAGATACTCCAAGATAGGTACCTCCATAGGCTGCCGTGTGGATAATTGCTCCATCGTGGCCTCTCCACGGGCTGCAGGGGAATGTCTCCTCAGATGCATGAAGCACATCCTCACTCTTTTTCTGCTCTCACCTTGGGGTTCACATGATTGTTTCTCATTCTTAAAAAATACTTATCCCCTGCCAGTCTGGTGGTTTTGCTCTTAATTTTTTATCCTGAGTTGTCACCATTTTTTCTGCACCAAATGTCTTGATGTTCAACTGCCTTCTTTGAGGAGAAAGCCTCAGTGTGGTGGGTGAAAACTTACGCCAAAAATCTCCCTTATAATTTCATCTAACAGGTGCAGAACCCTTTTTAAACACTCACAACTGCAGTATCACAGATGTATCACACTGTTAGAAGCAGAGACACTAGTTTGATGATGCAGTGTTTTAAAATCTCTCTCTATTTGCCATTTCCATTGTACATTCATCTGTGCACTACTCAACCCTGGGAAACCACAGAACCATAGAGGTGTTGATATTGGAAGAGACCTTTAAAATAATCAATTCTGGCCACTAAATCACCAAGTCCAACTACTACATTCAAGGTCAGATTGGAGGGTTTTTCTAGGCAACCTGATCTAGTTAAAAGATTGAAACTAATGGTTCTTGATGTTCTTAAAGGTCTTTTCCAACCAAAATATTTATATGTCCCTTCTCACTGGATGAAGATTGGACTAAATGGCCTTTAAAGGTCCATTCCAACCCAAAGCATTCCATTGTACTATGATCTTTTTTAGTAATAGTAATAAAATGGAATTTGAATAAATCAATTCATTTTCTTGACTCAAATTTCTTACACCTGTTTCCATAAATAAAACATAGTGTACCCAAATGTCTGCTGAGATATGGATCTTAGTCACTATCATTCACATTTGTTTCTAGGAGAAACTGATTTAATTTTCACTTGTTCTAATTTCCTTCATTCTCAACCAGATCTGGCTGTGCTTTTTTCTAGACAATGCATCTAATCAAGAGAAAGACATACATCCTGGGTACTTCTGCGCAATTCACTGTACTGAGTTTGCTGTACAATAACCAGAAGTGAGGCAAGGATATAAGGCCATGACCCTTCAAAGTGTTTCATGCTATATTAGCAGGGACTAGCCATCTAGCCATTAAACAGGACATTACAAAGATTGGTCTATTTCCCATTAATTTCATAAGCCTCACACTGAGTTATCTGTGAATGCATGTGTATCACTTACAGTCACTTTTCTTAATAAATGATTCATATTTAATGGGAATAATAAGTGTTGCTGCAAGTTTGTAATATGATTTTTTTTCACTGCAATTTCCTTCTCACTGTTCTCTCAAAACACTTAATCTTTTGTGCTAGTAATTAGCAAATTCTTGTTAGCTGAAGGGGAAATCATGTCTTACGGTATTTGCACCAGATAAACCAGATCCATTATAACCCATCTCAGTACTACATTTTGCAGGACATGGGAAATTAATTCCCGAAGCATAAAACTATGCATTTTTTTTTTTAAATCATGAGCTTAAAGAAATTGCTTCTCCTGATCTTCTATTGTAAATAGTTTCATTTGTCTTTAGTAGTAGTGGGCTGACTTAAATGGTGAAGGAGGAATGAAATACAAGAAGCAGTTGAACTCCATTATAAATAATGTACAATACATGAGGTGGCTTATGCCCTTAGCTATGTATGTGTTCCTTTTCAATATATGCATTTTACATATAAATTGCAGAATTAGGTTTAGTCAGTAATGCTTTAATTTAATTAATTCTGAGAACAGTGACAGCCTCCTAAAATTAATCTGCTTGTGACGGAGTCTAGTGCAAGCCAGTATAAGATGTAAGGGAAGAAGCAGAGAAGGGTGGAAAGACAGAATTAGAAAAGCACTGAAGTTAGAACAGACCTCTAGAGACCACTAAGTCAGATCAGCTGACAATTATGTCCAGGACCATGTCCACACTGGCTCTGAATATTTGCAAGGATGGAGACTCCACGGCATCTCTAAGCAAACTATGCCAGCGTTTGTAAAAAGGTTTTCCTTATGTTCATAGCGTATACCCTGTATTTGATTCTGCTCATTGCCTCTTGCTGTCAGTCACTGTTAATGAGAAGAGCCTGTCTCTCTTTTCTTCATTCCCTCTCACTAGATGTACACACTGTTAAGATTTCCTGTTCTCCAGGCTGCAAAGCAATACAACTTCTCTGCTATTCTCCCCTTGTCACCAAGCTGAATCATCTCCTTGCAGAAGGCGATTAGGTTGATTAATGTCCTAGAGCTGAATATACAAGATTTAAAAACTTTAAAGTGTTCCAGATACAGCTCTTAAACCAAATTTTAAAAACCACTGATCCAAACTCTTGGATCCAAATACAAGTAAGCATGCTATTCAAAATACATATTCAGATCCAGACTTGGCAATCCAGACAATGATACAAATCCAGTTTCTGAATCAGTGAAATCAGTCTAGAAGATTGCATGGTAGTGTGTCCAGAAAGTACACTATTTGGTATGTACAGCAAATGTACATGCAACTATTCCTAGATGATGTATATTTTGTTTACTATACTGTGCTTCCTACTTGATCCTGGGATGATTGGGCAGTGTGTGGTTGAAGTTGTACCTCACTACCTGGATTCACACCTCATTCCACCGTTGTTGCCGAGAAATAAACCCTATTGAGTTGCAAATTGAGTGCCAGATAACAAAGGAAAGGTACTTAGGAATGAACAGCAGATAACAGTAAGCAGAATTGTACATAATGAAGAAAGGAACAAAAAAATGAAAATAGCACAGGCTGTTACTTTGGAGTGATAAAAAGGTGGATAGTCATGATTGAGCAGCCAGGCATTGGAGCAAGCTGGCCGCGGAAGCTGTGGAGTCACTATCTCTGGAGGTGTTCACTGGTATTTTGGGACATGTTTTCATGGACATGGTGGTATTTGTTTGACGGTTGGACTTGATGTTCTTAGAAGTCTTTTCTAACTATAGTGATTCTATCATTCTGTGATTCTATGACTGAGACAAGTATTGATTTATTTGGAGGCAGGTGATGCTAGGAGAGTTTTGTGTCTATAGCATTCATCCAGATGTCCATCATGTTCTTTGAAAAACACTGTACCTTGTGGTACAGTGCTTCAAGAATGTGTTATTAGAAATCGTTCCAAGATATTTGATGCTCTCACAGGTGACACAGTGTAATTGGCCACATTCATACGAATTTGAAATGGTTTAATACATGTATTTGAAATAGAAAAAAATCCTATTATCATTATTAATTAGACAACATAAGAAAATTTGCAATTCTGTATTTGTATATGTTTCTCTCATGATCGTTTGATGATTTGTCATCATCACTGATGATCCTCTCTAATGATTAATTTTCTTTATTTTTTTCTGAAAATTAGTATTTACTCTCTGATACAAGAAATTGGCCATTATACTGTCTTTATTCCAAAATGTGACATAAATCAAGTGAGAACTTGTATTCAGCTTATGATTTAAAAAATTCTACATAAAAATATTTATGCGAATTCAATAGATATATTTTCATAAATTCATTGAATGCAGTGATTCTTCCAAAAGAACAAAATCAGTCACCTGTCTGTGATTTGTATTAAAGTTATTAAAAGAGCTATTAGTCTTTAATATATAAAGATTTATTAAAAATGTGTTATATATTGGGAATATGTGCGTCAATAGAAGAACAAATGCTTTCTTTATGGTTAAGCGGTATGATATGGAAGGCAATGAGCTCAGTCTCTGTACCATAGTCTGGCTCTCTGAGCATTGTTAAACTGGTATTAACTATTTCTGAGTTCATTATAATGGTATGCATTACAAATGACGTTAAGCTGGAAGGGAGTGTTGATTTCTTTGAGGTAGGAAGGCTCTGCAGAGGGACCTGGACAGGATAGATCTGTGGGATGAGGTCAGTTGTATGAGATTCAGCAAAACTAAGTTCTGGGTCCTGTGCTTGGGTTGCAACCACCCCTGTCAATCTTCCAGGCTAGTGAATAGTGGCTGGAAAGATGCCCAGCAGAAAAGGACCTGGGTGTGTCAATGGACAGCCAGCTGAATATGAGCCAGTCTGTGCCCAGATGCCCAAGAAGTCTATCAGCATCCTGACTTGTATCAGAAATAGTGTAGCCATCAGGAGTACAGAACTAATTTTCCCCCAGGACTTGGCACTGGTGAAGCTGCACCTTAAATACTATGTTTAGTTTTGTGTCACTCACTACAAGAAGGATATTAAAGTGCTGGAGTGGGTCCAGAGAAGGACAACAAAGCTGGTGAAGGGTCTGGAGAACAGATCTTGTGAGCAGTCACTGAATGAACTGAAGTTGTTTACTCTGGAGAAGAGGAGGCTGAGGAGAGACCTTGCTCTCTACAACTCCTGGGAAGGAGACTGGAGCCAAGTGGGGAGTGGTTTCTTCTCTCTAGTAAGAAGTGCTAAGAAGAAACATCCTTAAGTTACAGTGGAGGAGATTTAGGCTGGATATTAGAAGAAACTGCTTCACTGAAAAGGTTCTCAAAGATTGGAATAAACTCCTCAGAGAATCCCCATCCCTGGATTTGTTTCAGAGGCAGAGATGTGGTACTGAGGACATAGTTTATCACCAAACTCGGTAGAGTTATGTAGTAGTTGCACTTAATGAACTTAAAGGTCTTTTCCTACCAAAAAGATTCTATGATTCTATAAATTAATAACCAAAATGTAAGTAATGGTCAAGAAACTTTCTAAGTGTCATGAGGTAGTAGATCTACGGAATTTAAATGAGATGCCTTAAAATATTATTATTAGATTTTAAATATCTTAGTATTTTAGATTATTTTTAGATTTTTAGTATCTTAGTATTTCAAGGAAAAGAAATGTCATCTCAATAATAGCATCTTGACACCCTGTGCTGGTTTGAGGCTAATTGGAATACTTTAATAAGGAAAAATTAGATTATAGGCTGTGAAATAAAACAATGGTGGTGTCTACTTCACTCATAACTTCGCCAAGATGTATAAAAACAAGGAGTCTGTTGATGCCTGTCTCTCACCCTGGCTTCTAGCTGGATCTGTGTAACCCAACTAATCATTCTGCTTCTAACCCTCCTTGCTGACCTTTCCAATTCACCTTGCATGTAAGGCAGATTCTGGGATAAGATTGGAGGGTAGAGAGAAGGTGGAAGAGTGGTTGGGAACCCCTCTTGGAGTCTGATTTCTGGGAGGGGCATTGTTTTTCTGTATTACTTTTAACTTGTTTATTTCTGTATATAGCTGTAAGTATTTATAATATATTGTAAATATCTGCTTGTAAATTGTGCTAAACTGTGAATATAAAGCTTCACTCCTTAACTTCCAGATGGCTGAGTCTAGTCTGGGTAAATTCAATGTCTGGGGGGGTGGGGTGACTCCCAAACCATCACACACCCTCATGTGAATTTTCTCTGTATGTTAGGCATCACAAACTGTAGAATTATGTCCCAATAGCTTAGCATTGTACAAAGATTGATCAAGACATTGTGCCACTTCTGGGAAATTATTTTATTTCATTTTACTTTAATCCAAGGTATTTTGCAGATTTTACTCCATCATCATTTTAGTTTGAACTATATGCCATGCAATAATTTATTTTAGAAAGCATAAAAAAATCAATCCAACTAATATTATAAACACAGATTAAATGGAAATGAAAATGGAAGTGACTGAACAGATCTATTGCCTGAATAGATATATTATATATAAATACATATTATCATGTGCATAAAAAAATATATTTTGACCCCCCCCAGTACTTAGGTATTGGTTGTTTTTTGGAAATGTTCACTTTTTAGTTTTAAATCTTATATTAGTTGGGAATAAAAATAAAAACAGAAGAGAAACTAAAGTATTTACTGAATCAGAATTTAAGCAGATCTGTGAAAATTCAACACAATTACATTTTTAATTAATTAAAAAAAAACTGACAATGCAAAATAACATTTGAAAAAACATTATAGTTTCACAAGTGTGTTATTGAAGTTACATAACCATCATGGCCAAATAGATATTTTAGATTTGTTTTATCCTTGAAATTGAGTGATGCATACTGATGTTTTTTAGTCTACAGACAAATGTGAAAAATATAGCTCAGAAAGTTCTGGAATACACAATGAATGTATCTATGTTGCAAAAGTCATGCTGAAATATCAATACAGCTTAAGACAGGTAAACATGTTTCCATGTTGTCATTATTCAGGATTATGTAAAAGGCAGACAGCCATTCTCTATTTAAATTAATTTTAATGGAATAATCAAAATATGTTAGGATTTCACCTCCTGGCAGTTAGTGAGAGAAAATTCATAACCTGTTTAATGCCTTCTGAACTATAGGTAGCTAATACGTTCCCCTTTTACTGCCAGAACAGCAAAAATCCTTTCTTCTTTCTCAAATGCCATATCTATGCTTTCAGAATTGTTTTAAAATATATTTCATATAAAACTCATTCTTCCTTAGAACAGAATCAGAGAATCATTTAAATTGGAATAGATCTCTAAGATCGAGTCCAACTATTAACCTGGTACTGCCAATTCCGCTACTAACCCATGTTCCTAAGCTCCACATAAACACATCTTTTAAATATCTCTAGGGATGGTACTTTGTATGTACAATGTGCTCATCTTGCTGGAATACAGAATCTAAGTATTCAATTCACATTTGCATTTTGCCTAGATTATCCTTTGTGCCTATGTCATTAAGCTCTTCCTTCCTTCCTTCCTTCCTTCCTGCCTTCCTGCCTTCCTTCCTTCCTTCCTTCCTGCCTTCCTTCCTTCCTCCCCTGCTTCCCTGCCTTCCTTCCCACATTCCTTCCCACCTTCCTGCCTTCCCGTCTTCCTTTTTCCTTCCCTCTTGCTTACCTGCCTTCCATTTTCTGTACAAAAATTTGGTCACCATAAATGTTAGCACCTCTCAGTCTGTACATATTATGACTGTTAAGGCATTTAATTTACTTCATTGGTTTGGCCTTCATACCACTAGTTTATGCTGTTGGTTTATTCCTAAAATATATTTTCAAATAAGTTTTCATCTGCATAGATAGGATGTGCTGCAACAATTTTCCACATGCTCAAGGAAGTTACAGATAATTTTTCCATCTGTCATTTGTGATTCAGCAGCAACAGGAAAGAAATAGAGTTGTAAATGATGTACAGTAGGAAATGAAAAAAAATTAAAACCTCAACTGCAGTTTGGAAAAGTCTGCTGCAACTATGGCGTTATGTCTCTTGACTTGCTTTAATCTGCTGGAGAGCAGGTAATGAAGACAAAATTTGGAAAGGTACCACAGACTCCAAATTTTTGCTAAAAATTATTTCTGTAGAAAACACGGGTATTTATTTTTAAATTCGACCATAATTCTACCCATAAAACAAAGCTACTATTTCTGAATATTTTCCCCTGTTAGATTTTAGATCTGCTAAAAAAAAAAAATCTCAGTGCTTTTGTATTTTCTGCTATTGCTGACTGTAAAAGATCTTTATTGTTTAGATTTACTGTAAGCTTTCAGACAATATTAGCGTCTGAAATCTTTGCTCTGGTAATCAAAACCATAGAGAGAGGGACATGTTGGGAAGTGGCATGGTAAATTAAACTATAGCTAAGAGTATAATTTTGATTATATGAAGAAATTATCAGAAGAAGCTGAAATGATTCTCCTAATATGATAGTGTTCAGGAATTCCGAACTGTAAATTGGCTACTACTTAAAATTATAGACTTCTCATTCTGCACACAAGCAAGTAATTAACTTTACAGTCCCTTCTTATGATTCTCAGGTTCTTGTCCTTTTAATTACAAGATCCAGAGGGTAGCTATTATCTCTATTAAACTTTGAATAAAAGCTTCATTGTAACTCGATATATTAGACATATGTAATAGCCTACTAGCTTCTTAAAACACATAAAGTGCTATTCTGATAAAGCAGACATTAGGAAGAATATACTTTAGTTTCCCTTTTGCACACCTACAAACATTCATTTTTTGGGCATGTTATAGAAGGGCAATCTAGACTTACTGATTTCTCACCTATTTATTTATTGTTTCTGATCATGCTACCAGGAGCTCAGTTTCTAGACGAAAATACGCAAGTATTCAGTGTGACATTACAGATTCCTGGAGAGAACAATGTAAAGTTAAACATTTTTTTTTAGGTCTGTGTTCTGAAGGGAGGAAAGCATGTATTGCAGAGTATAAAGTATATGCTCACATGATTGTCTTGATTAAAAAAAATAAAATTGATTACGGTGTTGTTTTGAGCTAATTGGAGGATTTGAGTGAGAAATTAGACTATTGGCTGAGAGAGATAAAAACACAGTGTGTCACTTCACCGAGTTTTACTGAGAAAGAAAAAAAAAGTTGTTTTAAGAACTGTTCTCAAAACAACCAGATTAGCAGTTTGCTTCTGTCTGTGTCTGGCGGCGGCTGCTTCTCTGGCATGATCCCTCTTTGTCTCTCCTTGGTAGCTAATTCAGAGTAAAATACTAAAATTACTAAGTCCTTCTACTAAAATTACAAAGTCCTTCTTGCCACTAATCTCTCTGACTGATCTTCAGCTTATCTGCAGCATCAACTGGTGGTGAGATAAGGCTGGGGACGGGGGGTAATGTGGTAAGGGGCCAGTCTGGTTACCCTCTCTTGGGGATTTTGGTCTCTGGGAGGGGTGTGGTGTCTGTATTACCTTTTCACTGTATATATCTGTAAATATCTGTAATATCCTGTAAATATTTGCTTGTATATTGTGCATTGCTGTAACTTCCAGTGTCCTGAGTTCTAGCCGGGGTTTATAAAAGGTCGGGGGGGGGAGCAGGTAACTGCTAAACCCACTACAATTACTATTGGGTAAACTTTTATCACTGTTTCGTTTCTCTTAAAGCAAAACAAAAGATTCAATGAAAATACCAGAAAAAAATTCTAAACTAAGGAAAAAAAATATTAAATTCAAGCAATTTTGAAGTGTTAAATATTATGTGTCTTTGTTTTTTTCCTGACTATTCCCTTTATTCCCACAGGTGTGGAGTAAATGCAGCATTCCTCAACAACCTTGGGAGTTGTTGTTTGCACTTCCATTAGAAGGGTCTGACAGGCTGCAAGTTCATTTTAGATAAATAATCTAAGAACTCCAAAGGCAATGAGAGCTTTCATCTTTTAACTTTCAGATGTTAAAGAGGTTCTTTTTTTTCTTTCAAAACTGAATGGCAGCAAACATGAAACAAGCAGGATTTTTAGGCTTAGTGAACAGAAAAGTCTACCAGGATATCCAGGTTTTAAGTACTGATTCCAGGACTGCTTTTTAATTTCAGGTAAATAACAAAACCACACATCATCTGAAAGATTTTGGTAGCAGGGAGCAGTTCCCATGCTTCACACTCCTTAGCCAGCTGAGTTCTTCATTAGACTGTTGTGTCACACTCTCATCCCTTTGATCTCTGTGACTCTTGCAATTTCCAGCATGTCACAGTTCAGCAGGAGGGGCACAAAAGGTGGATAGGCCTCTGCTCTGTGACTGTCAAAGTGCTCAAATGTCAGAAGTAGGTGGGAGGTGAGCTCTCCCCTTCTTCAATGAGGACACCTTCCTCAGGGACTCTATGTAGAAAATGCCAAACCACAGGCATCTCTGGTGAAAGTGCAGCTATTGTATGAGCTCATTGTGCCAGCTTCTGGCAACCCTGCCTCAGATCATAAACTATGGTATACAGTCTGTAGACATTTCAACTCTATAAACTAATTCTCCCTCAAAAGTCCACAGCACCATATTGCCAAGAAGGTACAAGTATAAATCCTAGCTATGCTGAAGGAACAGGAAATAGTTGCCCAAGGCTTTGAATTTATTGTTATAACTCATCTAAAATGTACTTAAGGGGGTAGTGTGTGTCAAAACCATCCACAAACCCACTAAGTGACATGTCTAGTGTGCCAGCCAGTGTTGGATGAAGAAAAGTGTGAAGATCACAGTATGAAAACAGGCATTTGTGCACTAGCATTTCTAAAATTAGCTCTACTGTAAATCTTCACATGTGGTTTGTCAGATTTAGGGGCTGGAGTACTGTCTTGGCTTCAGGGCTAGACTGAAGTCTCTGCTGAGCATTGATTCTTACAATTTATGATCACAGATTTGTTTTGATTGGAAAAGACCTTTAAGCTCATCAAGTTCAACCATTAGCTAACTGTACCAAGTGTGGTGCTAAACCATGTCCCTCAGCACCATATCTCTGCATCCTTTAAATACCTCCAGGAATGGGATGATGCTTGCAGCAATGGCTTGCTTAGTATGATTGATGGAAATATGAGAAGAAAGGAGGAAATGCAGGAAATTTGGGATATTTTCTTTACATGATGAGGGAAATCCTTTAATAAATAATTAAATTGTGTTAGCAGATGAAGAAGATTGCTAGAATAAAAGATGTTTTAATAATTTCCATGCTGCTTTTAATACTGCTTGATGGCAAACCACTTTAAATAAAAAGATATGATTTTGTTGTTTGATCGGTGGCCCTATTATTTGGCTATACCATATTTCCAGGTGGTGAATTAAATAACTGATAAAATACCTGTCCGCATTGAACCTCTTAATATCTTTCAATTTTAAGGACAGAATTACTAATTTGTTTAGCTCACTTCACATATTTTGGCCTTGGAGCAATAGGATGATGTGCAAAATCACCAAACAGCTCTGCTAGTGTATATCATGAAAAGCAAAATTAAAGAGACTTAAAATTAAAGATAAAGGACTGTGAGGAAAACTTTAACCAAAGGCACAGCTTTACCTTTTCCCAAATATCTTTTCAGTCCCCATCAAGTATTTATTTGCCTAGTATTTTCACTAATTTTGAAGCAAGAGTAAAACACAAATGCTTTAGGACTATTTTAGACATGTTTTGTATGCTGTTGCAATGGCAATGAAATGTACACTTCATGCCTCTACCTCCTCTAGTACCTTTTGGTGTCTACAATTGTGCACAATGCCACTTTGTCTGACAATGGACATCAGGACTGTTACGGAGTCACACAATAGGTATCACTAGGGCTCTCCCTGAAAGTGTCTTTTCTGATACATGTGCGCTGATAACACTAACTTCAGAATGATGGGCATGGTAGAACCATGATTGCCCATGTCTCACATCATCCTGCAAGGAGGAAGAGTGCTGATTTATATTGGGAATGTGGAGATTTGTATTCTAGACTACTTTTGGCTCAAACTTCCAAGACTGAAACCCATGATGGAGCATGATGTCTTTGTTTCATTAGGTCAGAGTGCAGTGCTTGAGCACTCTCTGGCTGAAGCTGGCAAGAATCTCTGCAGAAAGCAATGCAGCTAAAGTGTCCTCTGGAAAAAAATCTTCCTGTTTCAGAACTAGAGATGACTCATTCGCCAAGGACTAAGGTTTGCCTAACTTCAGTGGATTTTCTTCCTTCCAGTGCTACTGATCACCTAGTGTCTGCTGATCTCAGCTGTTTATGTGGAGAGGACAGTAGAGCTGACTCATAGATGGAGAAAGGCCTTGAGCTCTGGTATCTCATTCCTGGATGAATCAATTAGCCAGTGGAATTGAAAAACACACATTGTTCTCCTGAGCCTTTGCCTGTTACAGTTCTAGAGCAGCAATGGAGAAGAAGCAAAGAACCACATGTGCAAGCGTGGTGACTTACGAGTTACCTGCCCCCCCACACACTTTGCAATGACCCAGGCTAGGTTTCAGACAGATGGAAGTTAAGGAATTAAGTTTTATATTAACATCAATGCACAATATGCAAGCAGATATTTACAATTTATGACAGATATTTACAGATACATAGAGTAAAAAGGTAATACAGAAACACCACACCCCTCCCAGAGATCAAAATCCCTAAGAAGGGTCACCAACCACCCCTACCACCTTACCCCATTCCCCAATCTTATCTCACCATCTGTTCATGCAGCAGATAGGTGAAGGTAAATCGGCCAGGGGTTAGCAGTAGGAAAAGAAGTCAGTGGAATTATTCAGAATCAGCTACAAAAGGCAGGGAGAAAGGAGGCATGCAAAAGCAGCCACAGCTCAAGGAGGTTTGAAACCATCTGACTTATCTATATTTGGGTTACAACTTTTAAAACTATTTTTTTTTATTTTTCAGTAAAGGTCTGAGGGAAGTAGCATTGTCAGTGCTTTCCTCTCTCAGCCTATAGTCTAATTTATAATTCAAATCTTCCAATTAGTTCAAACCAGCATAATCCACCCCTGTCTACTTCAGTCAGAGTTTACTGAGAATTATCTATCTAATCTAATGCAATATTTACAATTATAAACATTACAAAATCAGTTAATTCCAAATGTATCTTGAGTGTAGGTGATTGAAAAGCTCAGAAAACAGGAAACAGTTTGTCTCCTCACAGATGAGATGATGCCAGGGACTCCCAGGTGACATTGGGTTCGTACTCAAGTAATGTATATCTCTTGTGTTGGACACCAGGCAAAACCTAGAACAGAAAACTCCTAACACTGAATTTAAACTCTTTCAGCTAGGGTTAGATTTCTCTGTGGAATACACTGGATTTCACCATTCTCCTGCATCACCCAGTACATATGACCAGGACCTTCTGCAGAAACCACCCCTCGGACAGGTTTCCCTTTGCCCGAAGGAGAAAATACCCAGTTTTCCCTAACAGATTATTTTCATGTACAACAGGAACTATATTACTATCCACTGTTGGTACCAAATCTAATTATGCAGGTCCTGCTCTGTTTACAGAACCTCTACTGTTTACCAACCAGGTTACTTGTGCTAAATTCTTGTCCCAGTTTTTAAAAGTTTCACCCCCCACGGCTTTTAGGGTGGTCTTTAGCAAACTGTTGTAGTGTTCAATCTTTCCTGAAGCTGGTGCATAGTAGGGTATGTGGTAGATCCACTCAATACCATGCCCTTTGGCCCAGTTTCTTACAAGATTGTTCTTGAAATGAGTGCCATTGTCTGATTTGATTCTCTCTGGAGTTCCATGTCTCCACATGATTTGTCTCTCCAAGCCAAGAATGGTGTTACGTGCAGTAGCATGTGGAACTGGATAGGTTTCCAGCCATCCGGTGCTTGCCTCTACCATCGTTAGCACATACTGCTTGCCAGAACGAGAACGAGGTAAAGTGATGTAGTCAATCTGCCACGCTTCACCATACTTGTACTTTGACCATCTCTCACCATACCATAAGGGTTTGAGTCGCTTGGCTTGCTTAATAGCAGCACAGATGTCACAGTCATGTATGACTTGGGTGATAGCATCCATAGATAAGTCAATTGACCTGTCACGTGCCCATTGTTATGTTGCATCCCTGCCTTGATGTCCAGATGTATCATGGGCCCACTGAGCTAAGAACAGTTCACCTTGGTGTTTCCAATCAAGATCAAAGTCATTGTCACTATGTCAACTTGAGAAATTTTAGCAGCTTGATCTGCCCGATGGTTGTGTTGCTGTGCCTCAGTAGCTCTGCTTTTAGGGATGTGTGCATCTACGTGTTGCACCTTCACTGGAATTCTCTCCAGTCGTGCATCAATGTCCTGCCATAGATCACCACACCAAATGGGCTTTCCTTTCCTCTGCCAACCACTCTTTTTCCAGTCCTTTAGCCAACTCCATAGAGCATTGGCTACCATCCATGAGTTGGTGTAGAGGTAAAGGATAGGCCAGTGTTCCCATTCAGCTACATCAAGAGCAAGTTGGACTGCTTTTACCTCAGTGAATTGACTGGATTTACCTTCTCCATCTTTCACTTCAGTAACTCACCTGGTAGGACTCCAGACTGCTGACTTCCATCTTTGCTTGTTCCCAATACGAAGACAGGAACCATCTGTGAACAAAGCATAGTTTCTTTCCTGATCAGAAAGATCACCATGGGGAGGAGCTTCTTTAGCAT
>VWZI01022801.1:7138-55974 GCA_013396835.1 Psilopogon haemacephalus
TTTTTTGGTCCTAATGTACAGGCTTTGCTTTTCTGATAGGCTCAATAAACTTTTTGTAGAAGTATTTTTCTCCATGCACCTACACTCACCGTCACTATCACTTCATAACAAGTATATGGAGTAATTGATAGACTGAGTACTTTAAACAGTTCGCTGTCATGTTAGATTTCACTTCAGAGTTGATCTGCAGCAGTTTCTGTGCTGAAATGCTTTATGCATCCACAGTTACAGAGAGGCATTTGTATTTAGAAATGCTTATAAACAGGCACCTTGTACAAACTAAAGACAAAGCACTTTGCACAGACTAGTGGTATTTATAGTAATCCTTTTCACTATTCCACTGGAGTTTGAAGCCAGAAGGGACCATGTGGTGGTTTTGCCCCAGCTGGGGGGCCAAACGCCCACCAGAACCACTCTATCACTCCCCCTCTTAAAAGGGCAGGGGAGAAGGGAAGGAAAAAAAAATTAAAATATAACAAAGGCTGCTTATAGAATGGAAGCAATTTTAATAATAATAATGAAGCAAAGGGCAACAGACCGCGCGGAAGCAAGAGCAGAGAGAGATATTAATCTCTACTTCCCATCAGATGGACGATGTTCTGGTCATGGAAGCAGGGCTCTCTACGCTTGATGGTTACTCTTGGAGCACCGACGCCATAGACGAATCTTCCCCCCCAAACTTCCTCCTATTACCTCCTTCTTATATCTGAGCTGACATCATATGGTATGGAATATCCCTTTGGCCAGTCTGGATCCTCCTAGCATCTTGGGATGGGGAGATGTTGAAAAAAAAAAAAAACAAAACCCCCAGCCTGGGTGCTCAGCCCAGCAGTAGTCACAACAATGCTGCTTATCAATGCTTAGCTGCAGCACCGCAAAACACAACATAACCCCAGCTCAACCCAGTTCTAACCTACTACAGACCACCTAGAGTAAAGTATCGAAAAGGGGTGGAGAAGAACAAATGAGGAGAAGACAGGAGTGCACATCTGGATAAAGAGATGCTAGGTCAGCACTACCTCTTTAGCATGAGGGTGGTGGAACACTGAAATAGGCTGCTCAGGTAGGTAGTTGAGGCTCCATCTCTAGAGCAATCTGATCTAGTGGAGGATGTCCCTGCTTACTGCAGGAGGGTTGAGGTAGATGACCTTTTGAGCTCCCTTCCAACCCAAATCATGCTATGATTCTATAATTTCTGGATGACTGGTAACTTGGTATCAGGTATACCAAGTAATTTTTGTTCCCTTTTATGAATCATACAAATATTAGTGTTCTTCAGACTTCAACAATCTCTATATTATTTAAAGATAAGTTCAAAATTCGTATCACTGGACCATTCTTTCCCAGCTTAAGGTTCCTTAAAACATGTATGTTAATGTTCAATGTATTTATGCTTTATATTGTTATTGATCTCTTTAGTGAATTCATTGATTAGAGTTTTGTTACTTTTCCATCAGAGCTTCATTTGAGTTTCCTATCATTGTTTCTTTCTTTGAAACTTACAGCAGCTATTCTGATTGATTAGTGCTGATAGTTAGTTTCTGTTGCCAGTATTCTGAAGAGCTGTTAAAGCTTAGTGAGCATCCAAAATTCAGGAATCCTGTGTCTAGGAGGAAATCAGGCAAGAAAGAAAGTGAATCCATAGTCTAAGGCACCTCTGGCAACAGAAACACACATATAAACTATGGTAGAGGGGACAGAGTAGGCAGAAAATATGAATTCTCTAAGCTTGTACAAAAGGATTTTTTATTTGTGAAAGTTTGGAGCATGCCATGTGAAGAGATTCTTCTGATCAGCAGGTGGGAGCCTCCCAGGCTGCTAATCTAAGATGCGGCTCCAAAATTCTGCCTGCCAACTCTTGCAGCATGGCCATTATTGCTGAGTGTTTGCTGTGCACCTTGCTCTCTCCCACATCTGCAGTACCAGATTTTTCAGGCGTTCTGTATCAATATTGTTCTCTTAATTATAACGTTTGATTTGTATCTTTCAGTAGTTATTTTTCTTCTATGTTATAAAGAAACAAAAAAATGCAAACACAGCCTTTCTATGTATTCTGCAGTTTGAAGTGGAAGGATCCTGCTGACATGAAACAAGCTTTTTTGTCGGCTCTCTATATTGCAGTATCATCTGGAGATCTCCAAACACTTTCAGTATAAACTGGAACAAACACATGGCAAATGACATTGCCTACAGTGAAGAGCTCACTGTTTCAAAAACGATGGAAAAAATTATAATTACACCACCTTTCAGTAGCATAAAGTGATGACGTCAATTGACTTATGAAGAACAAGATGTCTAGCAGAAACGCAACTTAAAGCTATTTCCAGTGGTCTTCTACACAGATTCTTTATTAATTGATATTTACAGTCCTATGATTATTTCCAGTGTTGTGTTGAAGTTATATTCTTTTGAATGAAAACAGTGGATCAATTACAGTATTTCAGAAATAATCCTTCCCTCTGCTAGTAGCACACATTGCTGAGGCTCAGTGGTTGAATACTTTTACAAATAAAAGTCTCCAGAGTTCTCATTCCTGATACAACAATTACATCTTAAGGAGGCTGCAAGACAATTTCATATACTTTAGAGATCATATGATGGCAAAAATTGAAGAAATTTTATTTTTAAAAGCTAGAAGATGGTGAGTAATGGCTGCTGTTTTGATGTACCAATTTATTTGAGATATCTGAAGCAGGAATTTTAATTTACATCAATCCTTCCTAGATACATTCAACATTGAAAGCTAAACAAGAACATTAATTAAACTAAAACAAGCAGGCAAATTAAAAAGACTTGCTAAATTCACTGCAACAGCTGATGAGGCCACCACCAAACAAAAGATATTAATGAAGAAATATTTCTTGCAAAAATATCTATGATCCTGAAACTGCTATATGAAAAAAAGGAAATACTGATGACTTTCTTCTGAAGCATTTATTACTAATTTCAACATTATTAAACAAAAATGGAAAGTATTTTCCTGCTTTTTTCCAATAAAAATACTTCAGGCAAAGAAGTCTTTTAACACATTTACTACTCTAAGATAATTACCTCATTCAAGGTAAACGTAGTAATCACAGATCCAAAATGTTGGAGTATTAAAAAATGCAGCAGTCATGTATAAAATACAAATAGCCTTGCTTTGAATCCTCATATTGCAAAAAAAAAAAATTAAAACCATGAATCATGTCATCGTTAATATTCTGAATCCTCTGCACATATCTCTTTCTAGCTAAAGGCACTTCTGCTGTTCTCTCCTGTAGAGAAGTGTGAGCAGATCTATCCCTTGCCAGCAGCGACAGCTTGTAAGAGCTCAGTAGTGATGTCAAGCAGCATCCTTAATACACGAACAGGTAAATCAGGATAAACATTTCCCTATCTCACAGTGGTTTGGGAAGACAAGCATAATAGAGACACTAAAATGCATAGGATGTTAAATGCCAATCATCCTTGGGGAAATTACTTTCCAGATGAAAAGACTGTACTTCTGACATATTTGTCTTATGCTCAGGTTGAGACTTTGCTGTTGTGATTCCACTTCCCTTGCTCCAGCCACACCACACAGCATTACCCTAAACACTCATCTGCTGTTTTCACACATAGTTTAATAGGATCATAGAGTGGCTTGTGTCGGAAGGAACCATGAGCTTCGCATGTAACTCACTTCAGTCCACACCATGTTCTAAAGACTTTTTCATACTCACAGAATGGTTTCGTTTGGAAGGGACCTCCAAAGGTCATCTAGTCCAACTCCCCTGCTGTAAGCAGTAACATCCTCCACTAGATCAAGTTGCTCAAAGACTTGTTGAGCCTTGAATATGTCCAGGGATCAGGTCTTATCTACATCCCTGGGCAAACTGTTCCAGTGTTCCATGACCCTTACAGTAAGAAACTTGTTCCTAGCATCCATTCTAAATCTCATCTTCTATAATTTCAAACCATTGCTCCATATCCTATCACTGCAGGCCTTTGTACACAGTCCCTCTGCAGCCTTCTTGTAGGCCTCCTTCAGGTAATGGAAGGCTGTTTTAGGTCTCCCCAGAGCCTTCTTTTCACATGCATTTTAATATTACCCCACATTGTAAATGCACACTGAAAACATATTTTAGCTCTGGTACTCTGTATGGATTTTTTTTAAATTTCTGCTCTTAAGTCAACCACATCTCACTTAACATAAGTCTGTTTGTAGTTATTCCTATGATTTCTTTCCAATCTCTAAGTATTTATGAAATTGAGCAGTTCACATAACGTGTATCCTTGTGTATCAGTGGTGTGATGCTAGCAATAATGTGCAAACATGATATTTTACTTCTTTGGTTTGGTATTGTTGTTATTTCTCTTTTTTTTATTATTGTCATTAATTATATGAAATATCTATGTATCTGTCAGCATTACCTGGACTTTTTCCTATACTGTAATTCAGAATATTAATCATTACATTTATCAACCTATATTTTGCTGAGCTGAATTTCTTCCTTTTGTCTTTTTTTCTTTACCATTTATTTATTAATTTTGTTCTGTCAAGCTTCTTGCTTTGTGGTTTTGTATCTTCAGTGGTAATTGAAACCAAACTTTGTATCACATGCAAATTTAATGAACATGATGACTGCCTCCTTCTTCCAAATCATTAATGATGATGTTAATCCAGACCTAAAATCTCCCCCACGATACTTCATTAGCCAGGTTGTCACAGTTTAACATACCTGGCCAAATTTACTCTTGTTATAAATAAAGGTTAATTTCCATTAATAAAAAAAATTGAGCCAAGGTGTACAAGCAATGGCTCGGGCTTGTTACCTTTCACCACCAACATTTGTCTGCAGGCATTTACTCTATTCACAATGGTGTGAAAATGTGTAAAGACAGATATAATTAATTTTGCAACTGAGGATCCATGCAACACCTGTTGCTGCTCTCAGTCTCACAGGACACTTTAAATTCCAAAGGGATGATTGCAGCAAAAATAGCGGAAAAATAAGCTCCCTACTTGGGTGGTTGTGCTGGTTTGAACTGATTGAAGAATTTGAGTGAGAAATTAGACTATTGGCTGAGAAATGAAAACACATTATGTCACTTCACTCACAGCTTTACTGAGAAAGAAAAAAAAAAAGTTTTAAAAATTGCAACCCAAATATAGATAAGTCAGAGGGTTTCAGACCTTGCTGGGCTGTGGCTGGTTCTCTAGCATGGTTTCTTTGTCTCTGCCTTTTGTAGCTGATTCTTAATAATTCTACTAACTTCTTTCCTGCTGCTAATCCCCCTGGCCGATCTACCTTCGCCTATCTGCAGCATCAACAGGCAGTGAGATAAGATTGGAGAAGGGGGGAAAGGTGGTAGGGGTGGTTGGTTACCCCTTTTGGGGATTTTGATCTCTGAGAGGGCTGTGGTGTTTCTGTATTACTTTTTCACTGTATATATATGTAAATATCTGTTATACATTGTAAATATCTGCTTGTGTATTGTGCATTGCTGTAAATATAAAGCTTCATTTATCAACTTCCAGTGTTCTGAGTCCTAACCGGGGTTTATATCAAAAGGTGGGGGGGCAGGTAACTGCTAAACCACCACAGTGGTACTTCAGTGTTTCATAATAAAACTACATACTGCATGGAAAGCTTCCATGGGATTCTTTCTGCTGTCATTCTTTGCTTTCCAGGTTCAGCTAATACTGATACCAGCAGTAGATTTCTGAGTATCTACACATGCAGCACGAGAGTTCCATGACCAGGTCCACCCAAAGAGACCCAAGTCACTTCCCTACCTGGAAGGTGCCATAGAAGCTGCTCACTATCAGAGAGGGATGAGAATGAAGGTATACACCATCCTTTTCTTTCAATCTTTTTCAGTTTGTAGAAAAGAAATTAGTTTATACTGAACCTAATGAAGCATGGAAGTGTGAACAGGATCCTGAAGCATAATAAATGAGAGGTTGAACTGAGGAGTACAGAAATGTCCACTTAGTATAGAATACAGTCATGCCTTATACCAATTTGAACAGACATCTCATTGTACAGAGTGCAACTGCTTTATCTTCTCTTCAACAGCAACCAAAAGAGAATATCCATGGAAGAAGACCCAGTAAGACAAGCCAACAATGATACTTTTCCAGAGTTCAGTAATTTACCATTCAAGCACGGCTTAAGCCCCATGTGGCGCCTTTCTATTTAAAAGTCTTGATGGGTTTTGATTTGTTAACTGGCTCAGCATCCTTGACTATCATGTCAAGGAATTTTTGAAGACTTGCAGCCATGAGTTCCAGTTTAGATCTATGGTGGGCCCTGCCTCCTTTCTCCAGCTCAGCCTGTTATCTGATAGTTTTTGTGATGCCTTTTACCTCTCCTAATGGATCTGTTCTTACCATATTGACATAGTTTGCACAGACGATAGCTAGATGTGACCCCTCAAGCAGGCAGTTGGAAAGGATCTGCTGCCCTAGAATTCTCATGTATTAAAATGATCAAGAGAGGTACAAAATCTAGTGGAGGAAGATTCCAACATATTGTAAAACAGAATCATGATTTAACCCAATTATCAGTGTGGTATGAAAACAATGTGCTCTACAGATTAAATAGCTGTTGAGTCTGGAAATGCCTTAAAACTATCTGTCTTTAAAAGTATTTATAATCTTTTAATAATCTTTCTTCTCACCTCTGCTTTTCACTTCATTTCTATGACTCTAAAAGATGTACCTAGACCAAAGATGTACCAAGACCAGTAGAGTCCAGAGAACAAAAGATATTAAAATAGTCCTCTTTTTCAATTTTCCTTCCTTAAAGAAAAGCACTTTTTCTATTGTCAATATAGTAGTGCACAAATTGTCCGAAGGAAAGTAAACAGAGCTTTCATAGAAACTAAAGATTTTTTTTTTCATTTTGTTGATAACAAGGGAAAAAACATTACTCAGTATGTAATGAAATACAGACTAGATTTGCAGGTAGAAGAATCAGCTGCAGTTCTGAGCACTTACTATATCTGTTTCAATTAAAAGAGTTGAAGTTCAAAAGTGCAGAGAGTTTCACTAACCACTAATTAAATAGTCCTGCCAGAAGGAAAAGGAAAATGAGGAATGAAATGTAAAACATTGTCTCTGCCCTTTATTGTAGTAATACTTGAACAATGAAACGGTATCTGAGTGCAGAGCTATTGTCCAACCCATTTTTAATTATTTTGTGGCTTCTTTTCCTAAATATGTAAAGAAATTTGGGTAGGGGGAAATAAAGAAAGAGTTCTTCTGCAGCCTTCTTGTAGGCCATCTTCAGGTACAGGAAGGCTGCTGTTAGGCAGCTGTTAGTTTTCTTTTCTCTAGGCTGAACAACCCCAGCTCCCTCAGCCTGTCCTCATAGGAGAAGTTCTGAAATACATTGAGAATTATGCAACATTCATTGATTTTCACCCATGGAAAATTTCAAAGGTTCAGAAAATGTGAATGAATTATACATCTTGATTTCTTAGCAGCTCCAAGAAGGATATAGGCCATAGACACATCAAAATATATGTTCCATAGAGTTAGATGATAGTAGACATTATATTATTCTCCCTCTTCTCCTCCAGGAAAAAAAAAAATTAAAAAATCTGTATTTTGCTGTTCCTTTGGTGCATACACCAAGATAAAGCTGTAATCTCATTTGTTTAAGATCTTGTATCAACAGAGGTGATGGAATCACACACCCTACAGATTTTATGATGTAAATTGACGTACATGTATTGCAGAAGATACAAAGTGCAGCTAAACAACTGTTGAGTGTTCACAAATTAATCTGTGTTTCATTTTGGGGCTTTTTTTTTTTTTAATGTTGCATCATTTTTATGTTCACCCATTCCACAACAAATAAAAAGAAGAATAGCACAAATTTTCCTTTTCCTTTAAAAATAATAAAGTCTTTCCTGATTTATGGTTCGGTTTGTATGTGCATAGCTAAATCAGTTAGCCTCTACTAATCTGTAAAGATAAACCAGTATAAGAGAGAAGAATGGGGTTTTATTCCTTCAAATTATTTTGGAAGATTTTTTTTTATACATAGGTCATATCCTTACATAAAACTCCTATATGAAACCTAGCCCATCCATGATTTCCTCGCAGTTTCACTCTAGTTTCTGGACTAGGATAGGACAAGAAATCTGGTCTACCAGAGGTTATTCCACCCACAAATGAAAACAGACAGGCAATCAAAGACCTCTTGAAGGAAACCCACATAATATAATTTCCTTGATGCATTGTCTGCACTGGAGATGTCCAGAGCTGAATACTTCGTATGAACCGTGCTCTTCTACACTGCATTTACCTCCCTGTTCATTTGCTTGCTAATCTTTACAAGGACATAGGACAGCACGGGAGCAAATCCACACATTACACAATAGTACCGTCCTGCTGGCTATAGTGTACCCAAATAAAGGCATTTTCTATTCCTGATCCAGTGAACTGGAACAGTTACAGACACACATTCAAGAGAAAAGGGCCTCAGCCAAAGCAGACAAACAAGAACCCATAAGAACTGTGTTAAACATTCAGGTGGAAAACAAAGCTCTGGAGAAGAAATCATTCCACTTGCGTTTGTTTGTTCATTTTGTTGGGTTTTTTTCACTTGTCATTCAGCCTAATAAGAAACAGTACACCTCCTCAAAGGTCTTTCATAACTTATTTTTGTTGGCAACAATAAAACATGATAGTTGAAAACAGCCATACTCGGGAAGGTAGTGGAGTCTCCATTGTTGGAGATATTTATAAGCCATCTAGACATGCTCTCAGGCAAATGGCTCTAGGTGGCCCTGCTTGATATCCGGAGATCCCTTCCAATCTCAACCCTTTTGTGCTTCTGTGGTACATAGCATCATAGAATCATAGAATGGTTTAGGTTGGAAGAGACCTCAAAGATTATCCAGTTCCAACCCCCTGCCATAGGCAGGGACACCTCCTACTAGAACAGGTCGCTCAAGGCCTCATCCAGCCTGGCCTTGAACACCTCCAGGGAGGGAGCAGCCACAACCTCCCTGGGCAACCTGTTCCAGTGTCTCTCCACCCTCACTGGAAAGAAGTTCCTCCTAACATCCTGTTCAAATCTCCCCTCTGCCAGTTTAAAGCCATTAGCCTTTGTCCTGTCATTACAAGACCTTGGGAATAGTCCCTCCTCAGCCTTCCTCTAGGCCCCCCTCAGATACTGGTAGGCTGCTATAAGGTCTCCTCAAAGCCTTCTCTTCTCCAGGCTAAAAAGCCCCAACTCTCTCAGCCTGTCCTCATAGCAGAGGTGCTCCAGCCCTCTGATCATCTTCCTGGCCCTCCTCTGGACTGGCTCCAACAGATCCATGTCCTTCTTGTGCTGGGGACTCCAGAATTGCACACAGTACTCCAGGTGGAGTCTGAGGAGAGAAGAGTAAAGGGGGAGAATCACCTCCCTTGCACTGCTGGCCACACTGGTCTTGATGCAGCCCAGCACACAGTTGCTGTCTGGGCTGTGTGTGCACACTGCAGGCTCATGTTGAGCTTTTCATCCACCCAGACCCCCAGGTCCTTTTCCTCAGAGCTGCTCTCCAGCCACTCACCACCCAGCCTGCATTTGTGCTTGGGATTGCAGCGACCCAGGTGCAGGACCTTACACTTGGCCTTGTTGAATGTCATGAGGTTAGCCTGGGCCCACCTCTCCAGCCTGTCCAGGTCCCTCCAGATGCCATCCCTGCCCTCTAGCAAGTCAACTGTGCCACACAGCTTGGTGTCATCTGCAAACTTGCTGAGAGTGCATGCCTGAATGCACATGTCCATGTGTACAAATTGATTACTTGACTACAGTGAAAGAGGCAAAACTTCATTCACATACATCAAACTCCTGAGCGGTCTCAGTGAATTCCCTATACACAATCTCTAGATGCGTTTAGGTATGGCAGGAAAACCTTGGGAAATAAAAATTTATCTCAGGAAAAAAAAGCTGTAAAAATTAAATGCTTAGTGAAAGGCAATAGCATGCTGCCTTGTTCTTTTCAATCTGGAAAATCACCAAGGCTTTAAAAAATACTAAAGAGGAATATCTGAAAACAAAACATAAGAAAACAGATGCCACTGCAAAATTAATGCTCCACAGGCAAATACTCAGAAGTCCTAAAGTGCAAACTAAAGACTAAGTGTGTCACTTTGCAACCACCTCCAGTGAAATGCATTTGATGAATAATACATCTTTACTCAACGTATATCTAGCTGTTGGCACTCATTACATCAAATTAACTTCTAACTAAGTCCTTGGCATAATTCCAAAAGATATTGGGCATTCCTGTGGAGGCACTGCCATTGCCCTGTTCAGCAGAAATGCCCCACTAACCCATCCTAGGAGGCAGGAAAATAGTTTTATTCTTCCAGGTGTTGAAATCCAAACACAGACCACAAAGTGGTTTGTTGCAAGTCAAAAGGAAATCTCTGGAAGATGTCACACAAAAGAGACAGAAAGCAATCTGATAGTGCCTCACCATGTTAGTCTCATCTCTTAACTCTACCATGAAGGGTACAAATTACACCCATGTTTTTTTTTATGAAATGACCTTTCTTTTCATATGGCTACTAATTCGCTACAGCAAAGGTGGGAAGATCACTCAGTGATCTCCCTTGTCAGGAACACTTGTCATGGATGGACAAAGCTGCAAGGTGGACAAGCAACAGAGGAAGGTGACAGACACTTTGCTATCCCACCATCTGATACAAAATGCCCCACATAAAGAGACATTCATCCAAGGCATAACTTTTTTGTTGCCTTGTATTCCCATATTGTGTTGTGATGTTGTGTGTGTTGGGAAGTAACTGGCAAGAAGCCATCATAGATATCCACATACCGCAAGGACCTGAGAACTGTTTCCAAAGGTCTGTAGTGACAGGACAAGAGGTAATGGTTTGACATTAGGGAAGAGGAGATTTATGTTTTTATAGGAACAGTTTCTTTACTGTGAGATTGCCCAGGGAGGTAGTTGATGCCCCATCCCTGGAGACAGTCAAGGTCAGGATTGACAAGGCTCTGAGCAACCTCAATGAAGGGGAGATGGGCTAGAAGATCTTTGGAGGTCCCTTCCAACCCAAACTATTCTATGATTCTGTGATTCTAAGAATACTCAGGGATGATTTTACTCCCATTTTGTCAGTTAGGATGGGTCAGTAAGGACAAATGAGGCCAAAAGGAAGATATAAACAAAGCAACAACTTAAGTGGCCCAAAGCAAGACTGGTTTCCATGTCACGCTCAAACACAACATTCACATGGTTCATAAGCTATTTTATTTCACTACATTTGGTGTCTCATTTCTGCAGCTACAACTGAGAAAATACGCAGCTGAACTAGAGAACACACGAGGTTCCCAGCAAGGTTTGGCACGACACATAAGACAGCACACTGGCACCGAGCCGACAGCAGACTATGTTTAACAACTAATGATATACATTACCATAGCCTTGACACTAAAAACATGGATCTAGTGCCAGTCATTCTGCTGCCATTTAAATTCATATACGTCTTGCGATGGTTTCCATCCACGCTGGCAGCCAAAATGCAGTGAATAAGGAGGCTCCACTTTGTAGATAAATAAAAGCAAATGCACCTAAATGGAGTTGACAGATTGTGGGAATAATTTTAAAATACAAGAGTACAACACAGAAGTGTTGGCATTACCCATCATGAGGACAAGAATTCCTGATTTATGTGCTATTTTCTAGACCAGAAGAACAAGTGAAAGTACCATAGATGCTCAAGTCCTTCAATTTACACATCAGTAAAATAACAGAGTGAGTGCTCATGCTTACTATTCAGGTAGTGCATTTTCATTTGTAAAGCCCTAAACTCCCTAAAACAAAACAAAACAAAAAAATATTCTGAGCATGAAGCATTGGAGTATCTTATTTCTTCTCACATGGAAAACAAACACAAAGCCAGAAGGAGAGATGGCAAATGACATTGTAGGCCATATCCCACATTGAGAAAGAGCAATACAATTCACATTGCTGAGGTTCTCTCTGAGGACTCCTAACACCACATCCTGTTACACAGCACTAAGCATCCTTCCTACCTAATATCCACTAGCTACAAAGTTGGGAAAAAATCCAAATTGTATGGCAGAATTGACGCCACGGACACAGTTTTATCATTCTTATAGAAAACAGAACAATATAAGCATTAGGCTTATGCATGGGAAATGCAAAGATACTAAATGCAATGGAGATGTGGAACTATTAAACACAGAGACACTAAGTATTTTAAATGGATACTAGTGATCCCAAAAGACAGTAGTAGTACTGGCATGGTGCTAGCACTAAATAACACTTAAATAGAAGAGGCTCTAGTTAGTGTTTTTTAGCATTGTGTGCTACATAGAAGTTACTCACAGAACAAGAGAGATATCCAAAGTGATAGATCTTGTGCAGGTATCTCGTTGTCAGTGGAGTTCCCCAACTGTTTTTTTTTGTTGTTTTTTTTTAAATCGTGTTGCTTTAATGCTGTTGTACATGGGACACCCAAAACCCAGAAACACCCCAAAGCACAAATCTTTGTCTAAGATGTTGATTACCTAGCAGTGGCAACAGCTTGTGAATACTCAGGGAACATATTGCTCATGAAAACAGACCACTACACTACCTGAGCAGGAAGTGACTTTTCAGGAATTCACTGTGGCAATTATTCATTAATATAATAAAATATTAATTAACCCATGGAAGCATTCACTGTAAACCATGAGCACACAAGCGAAGACAATCGGAAATTCTTTCACTTGTGCATACTAAGCATGAATTGAACAATTTCTATTAATGCAATGATGTATCTGAGTTCTTACTGTCCAAAATAACACTACTTCTCAGCTAGCATGGGTTTAAAATGTGTTGGTGCTTCTTCCTCTATATTCATGCACTTCTGACAATAGAGCAATAAAAATGTATCTGAAATGAATAATAGAGAGATTTAGTTTGTATCAATCATGGCTCAATGAAGAATGTAAAAGGTGATAAAACAGGTAACACTGGGGTTCCTTCTGTTCAGCCTATACATGCATATGCAGTACTTCCATATTTAAAGAAAAATAAAAAAAATCTGGTCTAGAAGCAAAGAAAGATCAAGGAAACTTGAACTACAAGTACTGAAGCATTAATTGAATTAACATTTCTCACACTCCATTTTCATGCTGTCTCCGAACAGTGAGAAAACAAGTGTACCACTCACTGGGGATGGATTGCTGTTATTTGCCAGGATGACCAAACTGAGTATGTGAAATCCCGATATAATAAAGTGCCTTGTGTAAAGGACCCTTTACACAGTTCCTCCCTATGGATTTTATAAGCATATTTGTGATGATAGTTATATTAATGACCCTTCTTTTAATAGGCTCAGAATATGAAAATGCACTCCAAAACAATTAAGATATATGGAAAGCTACTTACTCCAGAAACTAGGAGAAAGAAAATTATTATCGCTCCCTTTCCACCTCTTTACCCCACACCCAAACCAGTAAATGTATGATCAATGCCACAGGAATCTCTAACATATAGGACCTGATAGCTTTGCTAATTCAGATGATCTGAATTCACCAGGATTGTGGCAAAACCTATCATTTTTCACACTCTAAAAGACATCTTTGAAAGGACCCAGCAGCCAAACTGAACCTGAAAATAAGGAGCCAGCATTAAAGACACTGTTTCAATGTCATGTGTATTTCTCATGCTTATTCTTTGGATAAGTAAGTTTTATGAAGTCAAAAATAGCTGAGCAAGTTAAGCCTTTTAATTTGGTTTATCTTGAATCTCATTTATTAGAGAGATAGACCTTATCTACTTAGGTATATCCTTAGTATCACAACAGGATATAAATAAAGGCAACCTACATTATTGTTAGACAGACTCCTCATAATATTATTAGAATACTATATGTTTTAGTGCTATTAAATGAGCTCCCACTGATTTTAAATTTTATTAGGCTCATAAACTCCTCCAGTTGGCAGAGAAATTGCATTTTCAGATTTCCAAAGCAGCATAATGAGTCATGACCTATCCCTTTCATTTTTCTCCCCAGATTACCCTTATGTTGGCTAATTTCCCACATATTTTCAATTTTCCCCCAACATGCAGATGGGTATTTGCACACACACAGAGGTAATATCGTGAAATATTTAGGATGCTTTATTTAGGCTTCCCTGAAGTCACTACCAGCAAAAGCAGAAGAAGGAAAGGCAGTTTCATATCATGTCTCCTGTCTTGGATTAATCCACGAGTCTTTCATTTTAATGAGTCTTATAAATAATTAATTTTTTAATTATGCTATAAGCTCCCTAACCTGCAGAAAAATAGAGAAAGGTAAAAAAGTAGGGGAAAGGGAGAGGAAAAATGCATGTATACATGCCTGCAGGAACTGAGCTACTCTTACTCAGCTATTCTGCCTCTGTGAGATGCATATCCTTTTTAAATCTAAATTGTTTCTCTGCAGTGATTCTATAAACATGAAAGGATTACATAGAAAATTGGAATTAAAGACAATAATTCTGGAATCTGCTTCTTTTCCATTCACTTTCCCCCTTCCATAAAGTAAATGCATGAGTGAGATATGCTCCTACTCCGGGTCAGTTGATCATGCTGATCCCTCCTCTGCTGGTGGGACCAGCTCTATGTCCTTGCATATTGCACTGATCACAATGGAAGAGAGATAGCCAGTCACTGAAGCTCTTTTTTTTTTTTATTGTTGCACCTTATTCCTTCTCTATTAACTGCTTCATAAGGCTAGAAAATCCAGTATTGAGCAGTCTATTTTCCCTTGCAGCCTGATGCTTGAAGAAGTGAGACAGGAAAGGTCCCTCTGCCCTCCTCCAAAGAACATTAATGTTCTTCTATGCACAGCTGAGCCAGGACTTCAGGAGTAAAGCTACTTCAAATAACATAGGAATTTTGCAGCTTCCCTTGCACCCAGGTCTCATTTTTTCTACTGCAGAAAACACTGCTGCTAAATCAAGTGCCAAATACAGCCACCTTTTCCCCCCTTTTTTACTTTAATCAAAATGCATCTGACATGCAAAAAGCTGGTCAAGGTACAACTGACAGCACACAGGCAGTTGAATGATCTCCTCCTACCTACCACTATTTTTTAATTGCAAGGAGGTCTCTCAATACACAGCAAAGCATCTGCTCATTAACACTACAGCACTGTTTCTCCTGCTGACACTTCCTACCCCTCCTCCTCTCCAATCTTTAACACAACTATTCCTAAAGCACTTGCAAATTGCAAACTCTCTGTGACCTGTGGGGCTGGATTTGTATTGTGCATATTAATGCATTGCTTTTTGAAAGTTCCTTACAAAAATAATGAGCAATCCAAACTCACTGTGGATTTTATCCAAAATTCCTGAGATTTATTTTGAATGGCAGCTATTTGATTTAATTTTATTCCTTCCTGAAACAGAGTCCTATATTGATACCATATGCAGGGCTTATGGTCTTCTGTATTTCTAATTTTAGGATTTGGGCTACAGAGTTCAGCCCACATTGACACATAGAGCAAAGCTCATTGTGTTAAACTGCTGCAATGGCATTGTTCTAGAATTACTCTGTTCTAGTGAGACCCCACCTCAAATACTGTGTCCAGTTCTAATGTCCACATCATAAGAAGCTGTTGCCCAGAGGAGGGCCACAAAGGTCTGGAACACCTCTGCTATGAGGATAGGCTGAGGGAGCTGGGGTCGTTCATCCTGGAGAAGAGAAAGCTCCAAGGGGGACCTTCTAGTTGCCTTCCACTACCTGAAGGGATCCTCCAGGAAGGCTGGAGGGGGACTTTTCATAAGTGTCTAGCAGTAGAATAAAAGGAAATGGTTTGAAGCTGAAGGAGAGTGGATCTTAGGAAGAAGTTCTTCAGTATGTGGGTGGTCCCTGGCCACAGCAGGGAGATTGGAGTAGATGATCTCTAAGGTCCCTTCTAACCTAAGCTACTCTGATCATAATAAGTTGTTACATTTTTATTAATTCATTAGTAATCTGTAGAGTATGGGAATTGCTTGCAATACAGAATCTAGTGCATTTGATTTAAGAAACACAGTTAATTTTTTTTACATCCAAATATTGAAGTAGTTAGTAAAAGCCAGAAAAAAAATATACAGGCAGGTCATCTTTAGTCTTGTTGAATTTTTAGATCTATATATATATGGCCCATCACCATGGCAATTGAAGCTGTAGCTAAACTGTTGACAAGTAACATCTCCAAATGTTTTGATGTAGTCACATATCTCAACCTGCTCTGGCGCCAGACCTACAGAATGTTGCTGTTTCATCATCTGCAGACAAACAGGAGACACAAGCTTAAAGGCAAAACACATCAAACATAGGTGCCCAAGCTAGGTGCAGCCAACATGGTTGAATGTTTAACACATGCAGCCAACATGGCTGAATGTTGAACACACAGATCTTCACCAAATCCTTGCAAATTAACACAAAAAGAGTATTTCTCTTCAGCAATCAATGTCCACTTGACATGGCTTGCCCCAGAAACATCCTAAAGACTAGAAAGAAAGCCCAAGATCAGGTCATCTTCAAATCACATTTCTCTGGGATTTTTATGCAGGCAACACTACTGGTGTATCCTATGGCATAAGTGAAAATGTACCCAGACAAGGCTTAGTGTATTAGAGTCCCATATGCGCCACACAGATGTATCCCTCCAGCATCCCACCTCTGAATACTTCAGAAAATAAGGACTATGAAAGAGAGGATATGTTGTCTACCCTTCTAGGACAGTTATAATGAATCATCCAGAAGATATCATGGATGAGATACATAGCTTTACCTGCATAAATAGTATGTGTCTTGTCTGAATGAGTTAGCCATGCTACCTCTGCAGAAATAGAGGGTACTTCCAGACACTGCTGGAAATACCCACCACTCTTCAGCCTCTGAAGATGAAGAGAGGTGTGACTAGTTTAGAGAAATATCTACATAGAGAGCTTTAAGTCAGATAACCCTTATCCTGTAGGTAATTAGATCAAAAGTACACAAGAAATCTGCAGCAAAGCAAAATCTTCAACTAGCATTCTCCACGACTGAAGCTAAAGCTTGAAACATTGGGCCACTGTTCCATTTGCACACACAGCCCTCAAGCAGCAAACCTCACATGGAAATAAGTGCTTCAATGTTTTTTTTCTCTTTCTTCCATTTTCACATATAATTAATTAGGACTGTTCAGAAGCATAAAATTAACATAAACTACACTCAATTATTTTGAAGTCCAGGACTCAAGTAAAAGTCAATAATTAAAAAAAAAAAAAAAGTTTTAAAATTATAAATATCTATCATTCTTTAGACTGTGTTAAAGGATATCAGGATTAGAAGTACCATATATCCTCCTGGCTGGATTTTTCACAGAGCCACAGACAAATACTCCAAAGTATTCACTGCTAACCAGCTTCCAGTACTTGAACAAGGGCCTGGAGTGATAGGATGAGAGGCAAAGGCTTGAAATTAGAGAAGAGTAGTTATAGAGTGGATGTAAGGAACATGTTCTTTACTATGACAGTGGCGAAACACCAGAACAGGGAGGTAACTGAGGCCCCATCTGGGAAAAAAAGAAAAAGGGTGGGGGGGAGGAAAAAAAGAAAACTAAGAAAAAAAGGGGGAAAAAGGCAACAATTTAAAAACCCCAAATGAAAATAAAACCCCAAACAAACAAACAAACAACACAATCCACCAAAAGCACCCACACACCCTTGCAAGAGACCAGATTATTTGTTTTCATGTAAATATGTACGTTTATGAGAATTACTTTATTTTATTTTTAAAAAGATGGCGAACAGATAAACTCTCTGGGATTTTGTGTGCTGATTCAGTGCATCCATTCTGGAAGTTCATACTAAACATCAATTCTTTATTGTAGTATAAGTAAATATAAACTTTGGACTGTGTAAGCCCTTGATACAAAGCTCAATGAATGGCTAAACAAGAAGGTAAATACCAGATGACTGTAAGATTGTGCTTCCTGATCATCTCATTACTTAAAACATGACAAAGCTAAAGACTGTGGTACAGATTAAATTTATATAAAGATGGCAAACTCAATGCATGTCCCTTTGTGTATATGAGCTTTTACAGCAAGCTTCAGATCTGGCACCTGAATTTGATTTTCCACATGGCACTAGGTTACCCAGGGCTAGAAATCTCACCATCTGTTCAGAAAACACCAGCGTTAAATGGCTAAAGCTTTACTTTTTTAACTTTTCAGATGATGAAGGAGAATGCAGTACCCTGTAGGCATATATAAATCAGGTCCTCTCTTGGCCAAAAAAATCCTGTTCACTCTTGAAACTAAGGTGAAACCAAAACAAAAAAAGAGAGATTGAAAGCTTGTTTACAAACACAGTAAGGAAACTTGGCTCCAGGTAATTTTAAAGTGGATACATTACAATATTCTTAACTTTCGCACAAGGAAAATTGGAGTAGGAATTATTAATATGTCTTTGATTAAAAAAAAAAATCATTACTTATTTGGGGAGTATTTCAAGGCAATAAACACTGTAAAATATAATGCTATTAAAGAGTACATTCCTTCTACCAGTGAGAACACATGGCTTCCCGGTGATAATCTCCTCAACCTCCCAGCAGTGAATGTGTACCAACTACACAGTCACACTGAGAACCAGAAAAAGCCCAGGAATCACATGCCACAATACCACTTGGCTACTGGGGAAGCTCTGCATGAAGGCTTCCTGGTTCAAAAGAGCTAAAGAGTAGAAATATAACTAAAATCTTACATGGTAGATAATCCTGCAAACAATTTAAAAGACAGAAATATTTAGCTAGAATGTTTGCCTCAAAAATGCAATTATTTTGCTAATAAGCATGTTGGAAAAAAGAAAGATAAAATAAATCAAAAAGAGAAAGAGCAGAAATAAGGAGATGAGGTTAAAAAAATGTTCCTTTTTAATGTAAAATAAACAAAATAGAAAATAAAAACATTGAAAAATACTCCATAAATAGTTATTTGAGTTTTTTGGCCCTTTTGAAAAGATGGTGGCTCCAGAAGCAGACAACAACACAGCCACAATAAAAAGAAAACCAGAGATTTAATTTCCCATTCAATAATGAATATTGTATCTGAAGTGGCAAGATGATTATGACAACACACAATAAAATTCCCAATAATTAATTAGGTTAATACATAAGAAGGTAGTTCTAGAACAGAAGCAGAGTTCTTTCTGAGCTTCAAGCCTCAGAGGATTCTTACCCAGAGCTGATGTTCTTACACTTTAGAGCAATTTGCTTTCTGCAAGGGCTTTCACAGGTTCCTGCCCATGAATTCCAGAAAATTCCATTGCAGGTTGTCAGAATAGTCTGTTATGCCTGAGAAATCCTGGGTAAGTAAATTCTGGTTTTGCGTGAACACATGAGCTGAAGAAAAATTTACAGAATTATGTGTATTCACTAAAAAACTGTTATAGTTTATCAAGAACATAATCATTACAACTTTCCATGTGTCTGAACCTCAAATACACATTTGGAAATGTAAGCACTTCTTCTAAAAGAAGCAAATAAATTGACTCCATTTGAAATCCACAATCACATACCCCATCTAGTGACTCCTGTGCCCTTCTGGCAAGAGCATTAAGCATCGGTGCTCAGAAGAAAAATCCATTTCTTTTTCCTCCATTATCTAGTTGGTGTCTAAACAGCTCAGACTATGAATCAGGCAGCTTGAGCACACAGCTGCCTGCCTTTGCTAGGATGGCCTTCATGTTTTACGACATTTCAGATCTTGCACAGTGACCAGAAGCTTCATTAAATGGTCTCCTGTTTCTGCTCACAGACATTTTGACCAGGCAGTCAATAATCAAGTAATATTAACTACCCCTTCTTCTGCTGTCTCCTGCATCGGGCATACCTCAAACACTGGCTGCAGCACTATGCAGGACACAGTCCTGACATACAGAGCATTGATTGCCCTTGCCATGTTACTCATCGGAAGAGAACATATCCCAGAGATCTGGCATGTGGTGTATTGTAGGATGAAAAAAAAAGTTACTTTTAGAGATTTCTGTAAGAGTTACCATCCTTTTCTTCTCCTCAATTCTCTCAGTAAATAAACACTTTACAGGACCTTATTTTCATGAGGTCACGTAATTGCCACTAGGAGTGGGAAATTATAAATCTACATATTCCCAAGAAAATACGTAAGTCATACCAATAAATGCCAAGTTTAAAAATTATTTCACTAGATCTATTTCCTGTAAGATTTCTCTAATAATTACATTTTAATTAAATGCAATAGCAATTTTATTCATTTTTCATTCACGTTAATTCAACTCCAGAAGCTCTAGGTTGAATCCTGTGTTTATTCTTCCTGCATAATTCTGCAGTATTGCCTGCAGCTGGGACATACTTCACATGATACCATAGGTCTCCATGAAATTAATTTGAGGATTGTGAAGGGAGACCTTTAAGCTTCTGTTATGAGCTGAGCTAGGGCCACACCATTGTAAAGGTCCTGTTTAGACTTGAAGCCTGTAGGTTTTGTCCTCTAAGGCAAAATTTATTCTTTTGTCCTCTAATGTAAAATTTATTCTTATTTTTACTGTTTGAGAGAGACGACACATTAAACTCCGTACTCAAAGAATAAGGGAATATTGGGCTGAGTTTACAAATCAGAGTTTGTGAGATACTACTATATTCTGTTTCGAAATCTGTACTTGCTCCTGCTACAGTTCGACTAACTCAAATACCATAGACAGAAAGGCTTTTGAGCTAGGTGCAAAGTAAAAGCTTCACTGTTAACTTAATACTTAATGATCTCATTCATTAATAATTTTTTTGTAAAGCTGAAGTGAAAGCAATTGTATTTTGTTATTAAGTTCCAAGTTACATATTAACAGCAACACCCTGGGACTGATCACAGGGTGTTCTCTTACTTTTGTGATTCAATGTGGGTTTGCATTCTTACATGGAACAAAATGCTGTATCAATAATTCAAATAACAAAGTCTGCTGGGTATTAGCTTACAACTGTAAGAGTAAACAAGTACTGAAGCTTAGTGAAATTGATTTTGTATTAGAAAGGGGGTCTTATTCTACTGTATTACTGTGGCTGTATTTTAAATGTCAGGTAATATTGTTGCCTTCTTTGAGGTCATAGCTCTAAAGTATAAAGCTCATTTTCTCTGTGGAAGGTTGTTAGATCAGAACTGTGTGATCATAGGCCCATACTGAAACAAGAATAACTCTTTTCCTATTTGACTCTTTGTGAGAGCAATTAAAAAAAAAAAAAAATCATTGCATTTGCCCTAATGTGCTCTCTAGCATGAGCAGCCTTGCATAGCAGCAAAGTCCCTCAATGCCTGAGGAACACTGCATACTGAATGACTCAACTCTATTAAAGAAGTTAAAAAGCATTACATGATCCACAACACAGCTACCTCAGAAACAGTCAAGGACTAAACATTTTGTTGATTACAAGAAAAAACAAACCAGGGCTGTTAATAACAGAAATATATTTTTTCATGAAAGCACAGGGAAAAAAAGGGTTTTGGGCTCTAAAGGGTAAGTACAGAAATCAAAAGTGGAGAATCATTTGGATGCAGGCAAAGAGAAGTTAATACTCGTCTAGCCTGCTTTTGCTGTGACAGGAAGAAGGAAGGGTGTCTTTTTTTGTCAGGGTTACCATAGTAATGGTCCAGGTTGGAGTGGACCTCCCCCTTGCACTAAGCAAGGAAATCCTCAACTCAATCAGATTGCCCAGAGCTCTGTCAAGTCTCACTTTGAATGTCTCCAAGGATGAGTGTCCCAGTATGGTGTGAAAAACACCCTAGAATTGGTCCAATCCCTGGGCTCTCTCCTCCCCCTACTGTCCAAGGTCCAGTAGGGGTTGAGGGGTGGGGGCACCCCTTGTGGCCCCGGGAGCCACGGAGACCTCGGGCGGCACGTATGCGTGGAGTTTTTTGAATCAATTGGTCAGCTAGAGAATGCTGAATACCTATTGATAAGTTTCACGCGCCCCCGTAGGGTATTTAGGCAGGGATCAGCAGCCGTTAGCCGCTCTTCCTCACTCTCCTCGCTCTTCTCCTTGTTCACCATCGTCTCCCGCCGTGGCTGTGAAGAGCCCAGCCACGTGCACAGCAGCAGGCAGCAGGCAGCGAAGCATAGCAAATCTCCAGAGAAGTGGCAAGGCTGATCCCCTTCCCTCTCTCTCTACTTCCCTATCCGGGCTAAGTCGGCCTTTTCCCTTCTTTTCCCCCCCTCAGGTTCGGGAAGGAGCATGTTTTCCCCCTCGCACTTTATAGGCGCGGTTGGGATCTATTTTGTATGTAGCCTCTCTGTTTCCTAAGTTCTGATTGTTAAAGTGTTGCACCTGGCGTTTGAGCGACTCGTGCGTTTGTTTCTGCCGACCGGAACCCAAAAGAACCTCGGGGGGGCACTAGGACCCCTCATCCACGGGATATCGAACCTAATTAAGCGTTATTCCGTCACAATGGGGCCCCAATAGCATCCCCAGGCAACCTATTCCAGTGTTCCACTACCCTCATGGTAAAGAACTGTGTTGGTTTGGGGCGGGGTAGGGGGGCAGGTAACTGCTAACCCACTACAAGAACTGCTCCTAACATCCAGTCTATATCTTCTCTTCTTTCAAACCATTGTCCCTTGTCCTATCACTACAGGCCTTTCTAAACAGTCACTCCCCATCCTTCTTGCAGGTCCCCTTCAGGTACTGGAAGGCTGCTATTAAGTCTCCCTGGAGCCTCCTCCTCTCCAGACTGAACAACTCCAGCTCCCTCAGCCTGTCCTCATAGCAGAGGTGCTCCAATCCCCTGACCATTTTTGTGAACCTCCTCTGGACCCACTCCATCAGGTCTGTCATTACTGTATTGAGGGCTCCAGAGCTGGATGCAGTGCTCCACAGCTGGATGCAATACTTCAGGTGAGGTGTCACTAGAGCAGAGCGAAATGGCAGAATCACCTCGCTGGATCTGCTGGTCACACATCTTCTGATGCAACCCAGGGTGTAAGTTGCCTTATGGGCAGTGAGCACACACTGCTCATGTCCAGTTTCTCATCCATCAGCATCCCCAAGTCCTTTTCCAGAGGGCTATTTTCTATCACCTTATCCCCCTGTCTGTATTGATAGGAAGGATTGTTTTCGGGCAGCTGCACAACCCTGCACTTGCTCTTGTTGAACCTCATGAGGTTCACCTGGGCCCAGCTTGTTGTTCTTTGGTTCAGTGATACAACCAAGAATTATAAGTGAATCACAATAAATTGAGGCCAAACAATTCACATTTTTCTTCTCTATGAATTTCCGCATATATATTGAAATGCAGCCTAAGGCATGCCCTTTTGAGGTATTTATTTACTTCAATATTTTGTCAAAAAGCAACTGTTACTGAACAAGATTTTTGCATTGCTTTGTGATAATAACATCTTGATCAGCTGTGAAAATGAAGCAGATGCTACCTTGGAAAATGCCTTTAATATCAATTATAAAAAAATAATAAAACTTGTAGTTGCAATCTCCTTTGGAAAATAAAAAGGTCTATTCCTCGTTCTTCTTGTTAGTGACTGAAAGACAAGACTCAGAACTCTGCTTCCCATCTCTCCTAACTTCTCTTCAAAACTTCTTTGGAATTTACTTCCCTTCTCCATAGGGTTTAAACTTTTTCCTTCCTAAAAATCAAAGGCAAGGGAAGAAGTAGAGTTGTATTGTATTGCTGGGCAGGAAAGAAAGAGACTGCTGAGCTGAAAGGGAGCAATCAATGACTTGTCACCTAACTGGTGGCTGGTAACAAGCAGAGCACATGAGGGGTCAATAGGGAGGCCAGTATTGTTCAATATCATTGACAACCTGGATGATGAGACAGAGTACATCCTCAGCATATTTAAAGGTGAAACTAAGTTAGGCAGAGTGGGTGACATGCTGAATGCCAGAACTTCAAGGCAAAGACACTTTCAGAAACTTGAAAACTGAATCTGAAGGAACATCATCCAGATCAACAAGGAGAAGGTCTCAGGTCTGCACCTAGGATGGGATAATCCTATGCAGCAGCACCACACAGGAACTTAAAAGCTTCAAGCACTCTGCAGACCAGGATTTGGGGCATGTTGTGGTAGACCTGACAGGGTCAAAATTAGGCCTATGCATGTGCTGGCTTGCCCAGACATGTTTTTCTGCTCTCGTCCCTTCTATCTGGGGAGAAGCAACCACGGGAAAAAGGACAAAAGACCTGGAGCCATGGAGTCTGAGCACTCTGACTTACCCAACTTGTTTTTCTCCTGTTTGCATCTCGTGGTAAACAAGTGCATACGCTTGCCTTGTGCCAAGCTTGTGCTAGGCCTATGCTCTCCCCAAATATGGATGTAGCAAACCTGTGGTTTCACCCAAATATGGTAAAGCTTGGATCACTGCCACACCAATTGGATAAGCTGTTATGTCCAAAAGCCCAGCCAATCTCAGGCATTGATATAAAAAACAGATAAGCAGGTAACACAGTGTGCTTTTGCTGTTGTTCCATGTTCAACTGATATTCTGTGCTCTACTGCTGTATCCGTGCCTGTTGCCTACCAGTAATGCTAATGCCTTATTATATATAGCAATACAAGCTATAATCCAGCCTGCAACTGCTTGGAGTTTACCAGGAGCAACTCTAATTGCTTTCACATGAAAGCTGCATGCAACAGTGTGACACGCTGAGACACATCACAAGATGTCTGCCTGCATCTCCTGAGACAAGCAAGCCCTGGAGGCACATGGATCATCAAACGCCAGTACCAGGTCAGAAACCATCTGCTTCTTCCCCCAGCATCCTGTGGAGCAAAGAAAGGAACTCTGAAGTCTCAGCTGCAACCAGACCTGCCAGAAAGCCAACAAACAGAATTCTCTGCAAGTGTTTTGGGTACTATCTCAATTTATTGCTAGCTTCGCAAGTCAAGAAATAATATTTGTGAGTAAATACTCTAAGCTTTTAGCTTTCTGCCTAAGCAGAAAGGGGCCTGTGTCCATCTAGTGGCCAAACAGAGTAACTGACTGCAAGAAACCTCTTCCAGTCTTATTAAGTTCAATTGGATTTAAACATTTATATATCTCGATAGTTAATACTAGATCTAGATATTCTTTATGTAATGTTTTCCATGACTGTTACAATCAAACAGGTTTATTATTAAACCTGGAAAAGTTTGAATACCAAAATAAACAATATTAATTTTGAAAAATCATCTCACATTAATTAATCAAACCCCCATTCCATCACAGAGCAAAGGACACACCACAAATGAATCAACACTTGACGCACTGCAGAGAAGACAGATTGCCTGTCAGCTGTCCTAGGAGCAATGTACCCAGCAGATCAAATAAGTTTTTATTCTCTTTTGCTCAGCAGTGGTGAAGCCTGCATCTGAAACAGTGTCCACCTGCACTCTTTTCAATTCAACAGAGATGTCAAGAAATTTTCGAAAGAGTTCTAAAGAGGGTTACCAGCATGATCACAGACTCAGAGCATTTGAGCTAGATGGAAACTGTGAGGATTTTTAGACCACCAAAGAGGCTAAAGAGTGATCTAGTAGAAGTCTACACTTCTTTGACATATTGGCAGGCAATACAAGGGCCACTGACCATAAATTGTAGCTTGAGAAGTTCAAGTTATACATTAGGGGGAAAGAAGCTCACTGAGAGTAGTGGACCTTTGAATCAGGCCACCCAGAAAAGCTATTGCATCTCCATCATTGGAGGTTTTCAAGACTTGGATGTGGTGCTTGGCTGTGCCTGACCTGGTTCTAGTGTTGTCAAGTCCCACTTTGAGTAGGGACATGGATTAGATGACCTCCAGAGGTCTCTTCCTACTATTTTTTTCTGTGCTTTGATAGTCACTGCACCATAGATGTGCTTGGCATATGGCAGTCAAATTTAATCTATAAATTATTCAGCCTCAGGAAGAAGTGCCAATAAGGTCTATATTTCAAAGCAGCATTTAAGGAAACATGCACTGAACTGCCACCTGGGACTGGCAGAGAGAGAAAAGTAGAATTAAAGGAGCAAGTGTACCAAGAGAGAAGAAATTCATAGTCTGTGGGTAGAAAGTATGGAAACCTTTGGGATAAGAAATCATGGAACAGAAGTCTAAGAAAAAAAAAACCAACAAAAAAACCCCAAACCCTAACAGAACAAACAAACAAATAAAAACCCTAAAACCAAACCGTAAGAAAATAAGCCACACAGAAGATTTGGAACTTCTAATGGAAGCAGATGGAGGAAAATCTCTGAGGGTTCCTGCTGATCATGAGAAATCATGGCAAGATTATCACATAAAAGAGAAAGACAAGAATTTCTATGATTGGAAATGGGAATATAATCAGGTAGGTTAAGGAGAGAGAACATTTTTTAAATGGTTTGAAGCTGAGGAAGAGTAGGTTTAGACTGGTTCTTAGGAAGAAATTCATCTTTATGAGAGTACTGAGATTCTGAAACAGACTGCACAGGGAGGTTGTGGATGCTTTCTCTCTGGGGGTGTGCAAGGCTAGTTCAGATGAGGCCTTCAGTAGCCAAATCTAGTTGAGGAGGTGTCCCTGACCATGGAGGGATGTTTGGAGTAGATGATATCTAAGGTCCCTTCCAGCCTAAGCTGGTCTATGATTCTGCTTGACATGACAAAACAGTATCTTTTTAGTGTGATTTTATTTAACACGATTTTTACAGTATACACTTCAAAGTTTGCAAAAACTCTGCATAATTTTTGTTTTGTTTTGTTACAGAGCCTGAAGTTGACAAACTTAAGCTTCTCAAATTGCTTTTCACAGACAAGATTTGAGTACCTGTGAGAAACTTACCACAAAATGTCCCCCAAAGTGCCTCTGCTATTCTCAGAGGCACACTGCCATAAGCTAATGTTTTGTAGAGGTTTTTCAAAATATGATGCTGGAGACCTCTTTCTCCTTTCATTTTTTTTCATTCTCCTGCTGTGTTGAAATAAAACTTCAAGATCTGGCTTTCATTTTTCTTTCCATTGGATTCCTTTAAGCCTCATAGGAATTCAAGTAGCAGAGCATTATATCTGCAATTTTGTTTTCATCACCTTATCTGTCTCCTATGTCTTTGAGCTGACGTTACAGTCTAAAATCTACAGAAGCCTCAGAAGAGGCAAGAGGTGCAAAGGCCTTAATTAATATGGAATCATAGAACGGTAGAGCTTGAAAGGGACCTCTGGAAATCATTAAGTCATATCCTGCTGCCCAAGAAGGATCACCTAGAACATGTCACACAGGAATGCAATCAGAAGGGTCTTCATGGTCTCCAGAGAAAGAGACTCTACAGCCTCTCTGGGCAACCTGGGCCAGTGCTCTGTCACCCTCACAGCAAAAGAGTTTCTCCTCATGTTGAGGTGGAACTTCCTGTGTTTCACTTTGTGTCCTTTGCACTTTGTCCTGTCACTTGGCACCACTGAAAAGAGTCTGGCCCCATCCTCTTGATTCCTACTCTTTATCTGCAGCAATTTAAATTTTTTTTTTTTTTAATTCTGAAAGGTTTTTCAGAGTGTGGAGCAGTAATTTGGTGCCTATTCCTCTTGCTGGACAAAAAGTTTAGGTTAATACTAGATTTGTAATCTGAAACTTCTCCATTAGCTCCAAATTAGGAAACATTAAACTTTTTGCTAATTTAAGAACTCATGTAACCCTAACATTTCAGCCCCAAACAACAACTGCATATGGTCCTATCTTTACATCAACTTTTGAAAACCTGAAGCACACCTCATACAAAAGAGCTGCACTTGTGATTTGCAGCACGCATCCAAATGTGACTCAGGACTGCATATTCCTGTAGTTTTGGCTCCAATTCAAAAGTAAACCTACAGCAACAGATCCTAATGCTGCAGGAAAGATCAGATTTGAATTCAACCAAAAATATTCTAAGGTAATTAGATTCAAGGCTCAGGTTGAGCTGACATTAGGTATGGCTCTAAAATGGAATTGACTCTTTTCTGAATACAAATGTTGCATTGCCAATTCCACCCAATTAAAACTGTCTGCCTCTAAATGCTGCCCTTTCTCTCCCCTCCTCTCCTTTCAACTTTGTTATGTCAAGTTGATCTAACATCTTGTCAGCTGAAAAACCTTGCTAACAATTTAAGAGTAGGTTAGAGATAATTTTTTACCGTGCATTCTTCTTCTCTTGGTACATGCTACCATATGTTTGCTCATAATCAACATTTTTATGACACTTCCTTCAAAATAATCACAAGTCAGACAGGTAATATTACAAAAGAAAAAGATAAGCAAAGGCTTTGAAGCACAAAGACAGTTACATAGCACAAAGGCTTTTTCAGAAGAAGATACTATGGTTCAGACAATACCTCGAAAAGGTACAACTTCAAACTCAGACATAATGGGTGGCTGAGAATGTGAGAAGCTTAATGAAACAAACCATTTCTTCACAAGATTTTTTTTTTTTTTTTAATCAGAGGCCATTTTTTGGTTGGTTGGTTTGTTGTTTTTTTTTTATCTTACAATAGGTTGAAAGGGACCTTAGACATCATCTACCCCAACCTCCCTGCCATGGGCAGGGATGCCTCTCAACTAGACTCGGCTGCTCAAGTCCTCATCCTAACTGGCCTTGAACACCCCCAGGGAGAAGGCATCCACAACCTCCCTGGGTAACCTATTCCAGAGTCCCACCATCCTCGTACTGAAGAACTTCTTCCTAAGATCCAGTCTAAACCTTCTCTCTCAGCTTCAAACCATTCCTCCCTGTCCTAATACTAGACATCCTTATGAAAAGTCCCTCTGCAGCCTTCCTTGCCAAAGTGGATGTTTTCAGGTACTGGAAGGCAGCTAGATCTCCCTGGAGTCTTTTCTTCTCTAGGCTGAACAACTCCAGCTTCCTCAATTTATCTTCATAGCAGAGGTGTTTTAGCCCTTGAATCATCTCTTTGGCCCTCCTCTGAACTCACTCCAACAGCTTCTTATGATGGGGATGCCAGAACTGGACACAGTATTTGAGGTGGGGTCTCACAAGAACAGTGTGATGGGGTAGAATCCCGTCTCTTGCCCTGCTGGCCATGTGCTTCTTCATGCAGCTCAGAACACAATTTGCCTTCTTGCCTGCATGAGTGCACTGCCTGCTCACGGTGAGCTTCTCATAATCTCTTTCTCCAGAGCTACTCTCAACTCACTCTGCACCCAACCTGGATTTGTGCCTGGGATTGACTTGAATCAGATGCAGGACATCACACTTGGACTTGTTGAACCTCATGCAGTTTTCACTGGCCCACTTCTAAAGCAAGTCAAGATACTTCTAGATTTCTTCTGCTTTTATTTTTATATTCCCCTTTCTCATACTTCCCTACGTCTGGTACAAAAGAATCAGAAGAACTGGCACCAATAGCACATTATTATCTCTTTTTAGGGTTGTTCCAATGCACATTGGCAAGACAGGGAACTTAGATTATCTTGCTAAAAGATGGTAAAGAGAACATGTCACTGCTCCCTGCCTGAAAACAGAGTCCATGAAAATTGACAACTTGCCAAACTACTCAGATTGCAGTGATTTTGTTGCTATCTGATGCATCCTCACAAAAGGAACTTCTCATCTGTCTCTCCAGAAGCAAAAAGTCTTTCACCAGCGTTCATACCAGGAATGTACAATCAAATCATTTTGACAGATTCTTTTGATTCCATTTCCCACCTTTTTTTTTTTTTTTTCCCATTGTCCCTCCTGCACTTTGACAAATTCTTTGAAAAAATGCTAATCACTGACTCACAAATTCTCTATTTGTGTATTTGCAATTTCTATACTGATTCATTCCTTTTAATATTATATTCCTGTATGCTTTCTGAAAGCAAACAGACCTGATAAATGATTGATATATATTAATCTGTAGACAAGTAATCAATCCTAAAGACAATTTTGTAGAATGAAAGCTATGTGCTTGGAGCGTGACAGTTTCTCTAAATTTCTACATTTGTGGCAACAGGATTTCAACTCTACTCTGTGTCCTCCAGTCACAGACTGTAAGAAATACTGAGAAATACATCTCCTAAACTGAAAAAAATGGATTGTCTGCAGCTTTTTTGATTTGAAGATCCAGTTCTTAATGATATAACAAATAGAGGGAGACTTTCATGCAACCTTGAAAGCAATAAGTCTTCTGTACATAAACTATAATATCCCCTACAATTTATAGGTCAGCTCAGGAAACGTCCATTTTAATTTCACTTGAACTTACCCTGATACACATCAGCTGAAAATTTGGCTCAGTAACGATATCCTTGTAGAGGAGGATCACGCTGAACAATGACTAATAGTGATAGAACAAGAGAATGGCCTCAAGCTGCACCAGGGGAGGTTTAAGCTAGACATCAGGAAAAGTTTTTCTCTGAAAGAGTGGTCAAGCATTGGAATAGGCTGCCCAGGGAGGTGGTTGAATTACTATCCCCAGATGTGTTTAAAAGTTGTTTAGCTGTGTTGCTTAGCAACAAGGTTTAGTGGTGAACTTGGTAGAGTAGGGTTTGTGGCTGGACCTGATGATTTCAAGGATCTTTTCCAACCTGATCCTAAGAAATCAACTGCTAACAAAAGTGTATGCTCAGACACAAGCACTGCACACTGTTCTAGCCACCAAGCAAACATCTCTCAATAGCAATGACAATTAAGCAGCAAAGTGAATCATACTATGTTAATTAAACTTGAGAATCTACAATGGACTTCCAGCAAGAGACTTGTACCTCTCAGAGTGGTTTTCTGGAAGAGCAGTGGAGAGTATAATACCTTTGGATATTTCCTAGAGCACCTCTGAGTCAACTAATTCCCTTTTCATCAGAGTTATTTGAAATGCAAAGATCTCCCCCACAAAAGAAGGATTTGGCACAGGCTGCCTGTTGTTCAGCATTTCCTTCTCAACTCTATTGCTCTTCTGGAAAGGCTCACACAGCCATTCACATCAGGTAAAAACACATTTACTCCATAAGGTTCCTATCTAGTTCTATCATTCCTACATGGAGCTGTAGCATTATCACAGGAAGGGGCCCTTCTTCAGAGAACCCATGGCCTGTGTGTGCTTTTTGTGCTCTTTCCAATGAGACAAGTACAATCTAGCAGGATTTAACTCTGCCATTTTCTTTGAGAACCTGTAATTATCTTCCACAGGCAACACTTCAGTCTGTTTAATTGATAAAAGGCCGAAGCCTCTCAATAGCAGAAAATGACATATTACAGACAGCTTGGGGAGTATCTCATAGTGGCTGATTCACAGACAGTACTGCAGTCAAATGCCCTTCTGCCACTCAGGCTCTGTGCAGGCATTTCACTTATTTAACCAGTTCCCCTATTCACTCTTCTAACATACAGATCACTGTCTAAGGCAAGTCTGATTATTTTTCGTAACATTGTAGGAACCTGTACTGCTCTGGACCCATTGGTCTAGTCTCACAATCAGTAATGCGAACTGTAGAGGCAAGGCGAAGTCTGTAGAGGATAACTAATATTTATTATGATTATCTATATTAATAGACAATTCAAATACTAATTCCAAGAGGATATGACAGAACATTTTCTGTCTTATGAGAAGAAATAAATTGCATGAAGTTTATGTGCACCCTGTGGAAAAAAAAAAAAATTCTACAGACCATTGACATATAGAGGTTTCCTGCAGCAGAAAATGTTTTGAACCTTACAGCTATATCATAGAATCATAGAACTATTGAGGTTGGAAAAGACCTTTGAGATCAAGTCCACCTCACAACCTCCCTTCATTTGCTTGCTCCTCTCAGACTTCCAGCATCCTCCCATTGCTATCACTGCGCTCCAGAGCAGGACCACTGAGACAAGAACATCCACTCCAGCACATTTTGTGTTGTTTCTTGTGGCAGGAGGAAGAAAAAAACAACATGAAAGTCCCTACTCCCAGATCTTTGAAGCACCTTGGGAGGAAGCATCCCATCTACTTTCAGCTAATCTGCTGTTGCTTGATTTTTGCTGTTTTACATCTTTTTTCCATGATACAGTAAAAAAACAAACAAACAAGCAAACAAAAAAAATCCCACCACCCCACAACCATCCCACAGCTGGAGGGGTAGGGAGGAACATGAGAAAAAAGGTTGCTTTCCCAGGAATTTCTGGATGAGCCAGGTAAATTTCAAACCTGGCAGTGTCACCTGTGAAAAATACCACTGGAAGTGGGGAGAAGAGGAAAAAAAGAGAGAGAGAATAGAAGAAGAGGAGGTAAAAGGTTTTGTTTGTTTGCTTGTTTTCATCCAGAACTACAGGAATTATTTAAATAATAAGTCCAGTCCAATTTCTCAAAGTGGAATGTGTTTCTGTTGACTACACTGAGTTAAATGAAGTATCCTGGTCTTATCATATGATAATATGGGGTTTGACATAAAACTATGGCTTCTGGTGACTGGAATTTCTTCACATGACATACAATACGACTACAAATTAGGGCCATCTACAGGTTGGTACCTAAACTGGACCAAATGAATCATGCTCTGGAAAATGCTGCTTCTCTCCACTGTTTGTAAAGTTTCTGTAGAATAAAGTATGACCACGTTCATCTAATCATTAGCAAAAGAATGAAGCACAAATCCCACTGTATGGACATCAAACCAACATTAAAACAGGATATAAAATACATGTTCATATTCGCTTACTGTTCAGTGGAACAAATCTTATCTAGTTATGGAAGTTCCACTGATTCGTGAGCAGAAGCAGTTCAGCGTGACATGTGAAATAACATCTTTGTTCCAAAATTCCAGAAAACCAAAACAAACACTCAAGGCAAATTTGACATAAGCCTCACTGGAGTTTTCACTGCCAACTTCTGGTGGCCTGTGTCTCCATAATACTCTTAACGTATTTTTGTCTTTCTAGATTTTAAATTTCCTGATAGATTTTTAACTTCAGCTCTGAACCAAGCAAGACTTCTTGTTTCTCTCTATTCAGATAAAAAGTGAATGCAAAAACTGAGGCAGAGTAATTATGTTTCCCTAAAATAAGGTCTCACTTGAGGGACCAATATGCACACTGTTATGAAATATCAAATCACAGTAATATTTATCTGTGGGAACTGATGCCTCATAGCATCAGTCGTTGCTTTAGAATCAATAAGAGACTATGATACTTAATATTTTATTGCTTTTTCTACTAGTGACTTTCTAATCTCTGAGTGAGTTACTAGATTTTAGTAAGTCACAAAATCCAGATAAGCCAAGACAGGATTTCAAGCAATATTTTAATCTCTGTTATGACAGCCTTCATATAAGCTGTAGTAGAGAGGTGTTTATCAAGGTCCTGCTTAGTAGATGGTAAATCAGGCTTCCAGTTCTTGCCAGTCCTTACCTCTTCAAAATCTGCTTCCTTTTTAATAAAAGAAAGAGCTTGCCAGGTGTCTTACGTCTGTTGTTAAAGGTGTCAAAAAATAATTAATGTGCTAAAGGCTCACTTACTGTTAAAGCTAATGAGATCTACTGTTCTACCAATTAAGTGTTAAGCCACTTGTTTCATCTGTTTTTGTGACAGATTTAGGTTTGGGTATTTGGAATATATTCAGTTATATTTAGTGTTCAGTCTTATCAAATTATCATGAACTAAATTAAAAAAAAAAGAGTTTATTCCTCAGTTTCTAAGTGAGAAATGCCCCTACAGAGAACATCTACTCTATGCCAGCAGTGAAGGCTCCATCATCAAGTGATAGGGAGAGGAGTAATCACGTCAAATTGGAAGAAGCTGGAATAGAATTAAACATTAAGAGGAAGTTCTCCCTCATGAGGGTAGTGAGGCACTGGAATGAGTTGCTCGGAGATGTGGAGGCTCCAAGCCTTGAAGTGTTCAAACGCAGGATGGCTGGGGCCTTCAGCAAGCTGGTCTAGTGGGAAGTATCCCTGCCCTTGGCAGAGGGTTAGGACTAGATAATCTTTAAGGTTCTGAACCAAGTCCTCTTCTCTACACTGCAGAAATTACTTTGTAGTTTGTTTTCACCCATCTCAAGCTTGTATCTCTAAGGTTTGTGGGCACAGCCCTGACTGTTTCTCTCAAAGCTCAAGATTCCAAACTTCATCATAATTTTTTTATACTTGTAATGAAAAGTTAATAAAGAATCATTTACTGATCAATTATAAAAGAGAGAACACGAGGATCAAGAGGACATGAACATGGACCAAATAATCAATTTTTACTGTGATTTCTTCTTTTCCTTTCATCTTTTTTGATTGATCTTGCCTATTTCAAGTCTCCTCTTGCTCTCCTTGCAAGCTGATTAACTGTTGCTTCTACCTGAATCCAACTCTGCTATCTGCTTCTGTAATTTCTTCTTTGTTTATTTTAGTCTATGTCTCTGGCTTCTCTTTTGTGCATCTTCTCTCCCTTAATGGCAATTTGCAGACCCCTGAGACAAATTTTAATTATATTTAAATTGACACTGATGTATAAACTCATTGTTGTGCAAGGATTGGGTATTGTGTCATTATGCCATAGGATTCTCCATTTACTAAGCTGTGGTATTAATGAAATAAATCCTTTGTGTGACTTTTCCTTTTGTGAAAGGCACCAGGTTAAATTCCTCTATAGAGCGAAAGGACGCAGCGTGATATTTTTCTGTAATTTCTTAAATTAGCACCTTACTGTTGCTTCAGTTGTGTGAATGCACTTCATCCTTTTAATGATATTGCAGCTCCTTGACTCCCATGAACAAATTACCTGAAGGTCTCTAGTGTTGTTGTAAATGCCTGGGATTTTTACACAACCCAGATCTTTCCTTCAATGAAGCAACATTCAAGGTTTTTACTTTTATATAAAATTGTGAAAAGTAAACAAGAATTTCCACAGTGAAATTTTTTTTTTTAATGAGTTCACGGCTTGTGGTATTAATGGCTTTGACAAACCACCAAAATCATTCAATGTCATTTTCACAGGATTGAAAAGTATTGTTCTTTCTTCATAGTACAGCATTTTATAAACTTATGCTAGACAGAGAATAAAAAATATTCCATGTCCACCTTTAGGGGGACATGACATCTCTGCTCTCTAGTCCCTAAAATGAAGAGAAATATCCAAATGACAATATTAAATTTATTTTTCCCCATATCCTTTCTATAAAGTTATTTTGAGCTATCTGAAAAGAACAAATTATGTAGGACAAAAATACAGTCCCCAGGCAGAAGAATATCCATTTGTGTTATCAGAGTCACCAGAGACATCAGAAAAATAAAAAAGGCAAAACCCCAAAAAAATATTAAAAAACCCCAACAAAACCCCAAACCCCCTCCCCACCAAAAGAAAAAAAAAAAACAAAAACAAAACAACAAAAACAGCCAAAAAGGGCAAAAAGACAAGCAAACAAAAAACAGAAACAGACAAACATACCAAACAAACAAAAATATCAAAAACTCAACAAACAACAGAGGAGAAGAAAAACTAAGGGAAAAACAAGAGGGAAAAAGTCAACTAGAAATATTTGCCTTACTCTGGTTTTGAATATGGGAATCAACCCTGCTTCCTCTCCCTCCAAATAAGGATGACATGATGTCCCTTGGGCTAATCTGGATCAGAGAGCAATCTACAGGTGTCATAACACAGCAGTCCAGCTCCCAGGGAAGTACAGGGAGATGGCAATCACAGCCTGGCTAACAGGGAGAAGAACAAAAACATCAAAATGTCAGCTAATTTGCAACTCATTTGCTACTTATTAAGCCTGTCCTTTACACACTGTTTTGTTTCATTTTTTTCTTTTTCAAACAAATACCACCTTCATCTGAGGACATTCACAATTAGCATGGATATATTTCTTTTGGCTTCCAGAATATGGCCTCAGGATCGATTGCCCAGGGTCTAATATATAAATCAGTTAGTGTATGGTGGTTCAGCCTTCTCCATAGCCTTTCTCTGCCAAAGATAGATGTCCCATGGCTTGTTTAAAAAAGCTTGATTTGCCATTAGCTAAATTCTTACCATGCAGGCAGATCCAGACAGAATTTGTTTTTTCTTATTTTGTTTGTCTTAAATATAATTTGTTTACTCCTGTGGCTGCCCCATGGATGTTTTCAGTCCTCCTAATTCTGAATCTCTATTGAAGGTCCTTGCTTTTATTTGTGTGTGCATTTTTGTTTTCTGGGTGTCTGTTGCCTTTTCAAACCAAGACATCCATTCAATATGTTTCCTTGCACTGTCCACATGGTGAAACAAGTCAGTATCAGAGAGAGACTGAAAATCAAAATCCTTAGCAGAAGCTAACCCTGCCTCTCAAATGACAGCATATGCCACAGATGGTACCAATGGTTTACAATACATCCAATGGCTCCACCTGATTAATTGCTGCAAATTCTTAACATTTGTGATAATAACATCTCCATGCTTTGGGCATTATAGTCATTTTTTGGTTCTGAAGATAAGCATCTTGTGATATAAAAGAATATGAAGAACTTAGATATCTTCCATCTGAAAACAAGGACATTAGAAGTCTTCTCTTCTGTAATTTCTTGCATACCTAAATGCTCCTATGTTGGTAAATTGGTTTTGGTCCTTCTTTCCAGCCTCTGCAATCAAACCCTCTTACAGGAAGATTCTCTGAAAATAATTTGCAGGAGATTTCAGGAAAAAACAAATGAACAAACAATTTGGCTTGCTCATTCTTCATCATTCTTCAAGACTGTGGCAGTTTTTAGGGAAGATGACCAGATTGAGCAACCTTTTTCAGTCTCCTAAATTCACCTCAAATGATCAATTTCATATAAAGATATGTAAAAAAAAGCCCAAGTAATGCAAAGGCCTCATCATAAATGTACCTTGAGATCTACACAAGTAGCACATTCAAGTTGAGCCAAAAGCAGATGAAAACCTGATCCACTGTTGTTAGTCAAGAAGGAAGGCCATGAAGAAGGAAGGCCATGAGGGAATGCTTCCTTTGGTTGTGCCAGTGAAAAATTGATATCCAACAGACAGGATTTTACATCTTTATAGCAGGAAACATAATTCAGGAAAACTATTGAGTCTAAGGTTAACTATAAATGGTGCTGACTACATATCAAGATACCAATGAAATCTAATTCTGTGTTGCGGACGTCAGACAAAAGCCTGATATTTCTAGCTGGTCTATTTCTAAATGTTTGTCAGTTTGGGTAATCTGTCAACTCTATGAAATAATTAGTATATGTACTTGAATGTATCATAGCTTGAGCTTTTCAAAGCAAACAAGGGATTGCATGTGGTGCAAGAGTTGCAGCCATCTCTGGCTTTATTAAAAAATAAACCAAACAATCAAACAAAAAAAAAAACAAACCCCAGTACAAATCCACAAGGAAGATGAGCAAGGAGCAGGAACAAAGGAAGCCTACATTCCTAGCTTAGACAAGTCAACTTTTGATAAAACTTACTCTAAGCAAAGCAAATCACACACAATAGATTCAGAGTTATAGAATGGTTTAGGGTAGAAGGAACCTTAAAGATCATTGAGTTCCAGACCACCTGCCACGGACAGAGCCCTCCTGAAGCTTCAATCCATGTCCTCTCATCCTATCGCTACAAGCCCTCGTCAAAAGTCCCTCTGCAGCTTTCTTGTAGGCCCTCTTCCGGTACTAGAAGGCTGCTCTAAGGTCTCCCTGCAGCCTTCTCTTCTCCAGGCTGAATAGCTGCAGCTTCCTCATCCTGTCCTCATAGGGGAGGTGCTCCAGCCTTTTGATGAACTTCACAGAGGGCTTCATTGCTGTCCTCTGTTGTGGTAGGCCTGAATAGACCAAACTAGGCTTGAATGTGTCCTGGCCTGCCCAGACATGCTTTTCTGCTCTCCCTCCTTCTGCTAATGGGAGAAGCAACAGTGGGAAGAAGGACAAAGAACCTGAAGCCACTAAGTCTAAGCACCCTGTCTTGGCCAGACTTGTTTTTCTCCTCTTTACATCCTATGGTAAACAAGGTACATACACTTGTCTTGTGCCTGCCTCGTGCAAGGCCTATGTTTTCCCAAATTTGAGTAAAGCAAGCCTATGGCTTCACCTAATACGGTCAAGCTCAGCTAACTGCCATTCTGGTTGGGTATTCTTTGTCCAAAGGCACATCAGTCTTGGGCTTTATTGATAAAAAGAGATGAGCAGTTAACACAATGTGCTCTGCCATTGTATTTGCGCTTGCTTGCTTGCTTGCTGTTACTGCCATTGCTCTCTGCTCCTGGCAGTGATTCTCCCATTGCTCTACAGCCATGCTATGCTAAGCTGTAAGTTAGCTCTGCTGAATAACAAGGCCTGTGCCTTGGACTAGTTTGCCTGGGCACTGCCTCAAGTTTAACAGGAATAGGCATAATTGCCCCCATGTGATAGGGCTGCATAGCCAGTGAGACACCCGTGCCAAAACTCCACATTCCAAGACATCCTGCCTATACCTGCCAAGATGAGGAGCCCAGGAAGGGACACACAAATCATTCTGAGAAACCAAGACCAGGTCAGAGATTGCCTGCCTCTTTCCCCAGCACCCTGTGAAATCTGGGAAGAATCAGAAGCCTCATCAGCTGACAAGGCATCAACAGAACTCCCTGAAAGTGTTTAGGTACTGTCTGAAGCTGTAGCTAGCCCCAGAAATCAAGATCTAATATTTGTGAATAAATACTTAAAACCTCTTGTAATTCAACAATTGCCTTCTGCCTTAAAGCAGAAAGGAGCTCCTTGAGTCTATCTAGTGGGCAAGTGGTATAATTGACTGCAAAAACCTTCTCTTCCAGTTCAATTAATGTTGTATTATTGCTAGTTATTTAAACATTCTAGATCCTATATTATCATCTGTATAATGTTTCCATGACTGTTGCAAAAGACCCTGGTTATCATTAAAATTAGTGGGGGTGGGTAGGGAGAGTCCTGAATATCAAAATTAATAAATAATACTAATTTTGAAAGAATATCATCTCGCATCAGTTAATTATCCCTCCACTAAAGTCCTCTGGATCCAATCCACATCAACATGTCCTTCTGATGCTGTGGGGACCAGAACTGGGTGCAGTACTCCAGGTGGAGCATCCCAAGAGCAGAGGGGCAGAATCACCTCTGTTAACCCACTGGTTATACTTCTTTCCACATAGCCCAGGACACAGTTCCCTTCTGGGCTTTAAGAGACCATTGCTGGCCCCAAGTCCTTCTCCTCAAGGCTGCTTTGAGCCACTCTTTGCCCAGCCTATATTTGTACTTGAGATTGCTCCAAACCAGGTGTAGGAGCTTGCACTTGGCCATGTTGAAATTCGTGAGGTTGGACTGGGCCCACTTTCTCAAGCCTTTCCAAATCCTCCGGATGGGAGTCCCTTCCCTCCACTACGTCAACCAGGTCACACAGATTGCTGTCATCCACAAACTGCTGAGGGTGCTTTCAATGCCACTGTTCATATCATGTACAGAGACGTCCATGTTGTGTTTTGGTTATTTTGGGGATTTTTGGTTTGTTGGTTTTTCTGGGAGGTTGTTGGTTTGTTTTTGTGTTGCCTTTATTTTTTTTTCCAGTTTCTATTCAGCATTTAATAGTATAGGACTGCTTATGAGGAGTGCTGTAAAACTGAACCTGTTACTGCCACGTCTTGTATCAGGGATTTATGTTCTCACTAGCAGCTCTAAAATAAACAGAAAGAAGCAATATATAGATGAGCTGTTGTTCACTTGTCCTCCCTGACACATCAGTGGTTCATGGGAGCACAAGTACTGCTGCCATTGGCATACCAGTTTTTATTTTAAACATGTGTGAAAAAAAAAAGAAGTAGCTGTCATCTTCCTATCTTTTTTCAGGTTATTGGAGTCCCCTGCCATTAATGTATTGTAGGCTGCTGTGAAGCATTTCCTCACAAAACTGTTCATGAGCCTAAGAAAGCAGCTACAGACACTTTCTAAGCAATTGCCAAGCCCTTGCCTATGGATTTTTTTTGCTAATCACAATATTTTCTGGTGGCTTTTACTGTAGTGCTCCATTTTTATCACAACCATTACAACTGCAAATAAAGACATTTCATGGAAAAATATCAGAGCCTAGAGTTTTATTCCATTATTATAAGAAGTAGATATTGCAACAACTCACTGCAGATCAAAAAAGGTTTGACCTCAATACTTTTAAAACTTTATATTCCTATGTTCATCTTTCTAAGACAGCAGTATTTCCCCCTGCATTACATTTCACAGAATCGCAGAATGTTAAGGGTTGGAAGGGCCCTCCAGAGATCATCCAGACCAACTTCCCTGCGAAAGCAGGATCATCTAGGGCAGGTCATACAGGAACACATCAAGACAGGTTTTAAAGGCTTCAGAGAAGGAGACTCCACAATCTCTCTTAGCAGCCTGTTCCAGTGCTCTGTCACCCTTCACCATAAAGATGTGTCTCCTTGTGTTGACGTGTTCTAGCCTTGTAACTGTTGTTCCTTGTCCTTGTCACTGGGCACTCTGAAAAGAGCCTGGCACCTTCATCTTGTTGCATATCTCTCAGATATTTATAGACATTGATAAGATCTCATCTCAGCCTTCTCCAGACTAAACAGCCCTAAGTCTCTCAGTCTTTCTTCATAAGAGAGATATTCAAGTCCCCAAATCATCCTAATACCTCCAATTAGTCTAATCAATCTAAAGTCTAATTAAGTGACTTACAAAGTTAGTTAGCTTACTGTAAAGGTTTCCAATTCATAACATAGGAAATTTTTGCAGATATATCTCCAGTACATGTTGATATAAACATTACTCCATCCAAACACCCTGCTTACAAGAACCAAATGAAAACTTGGTTCCATGACAATTTATTACCTTACCTGATCCTCACCCAAACATGTAAAAAAACCCCAAAAAAACCCAAACCCAAAAACAAACCATAAACCTTTGCTGAGATTAGATGCAATTTGACATGGCAGGAGTTTGGTGTGATATGATAACGGAGCTTCTAATTATGCAGCTGTTTACTATCATTACTTTAATTTTATATAATGAAATGGAATAGTGTAGTTTCCAAGCTGACAAATTACTCTCAGTAAAGAAACAATTAGCAATATAATGTTTGTGAGAACAAGGGTAAAATGGCCTTCTCTAGGCAGAGGCCACTGTGAAAATACACTGTGTTGAAAGTATGTAGTAGTAGCATGTGAGTAAGAGCAATGTCCAAGTCACTGCACAAGAGTAAACCGACACACAGATCTCAATGACACTGCAGGAAGAAAAGCTCCCTGCTGAACTGAACATAGCTCACAGCTAAATAATAAATCAGAGCATGTAGTCAAGCGTTCTGCAAAAGCACATCTCATTCTCATATCTCTGCCACTTCATGTCCTCCCTACAAATTCTAATCCATGACCAACACTTGATCCAGTTGTAGTTGCAGCTGAGACCACAATGAAGACATCTTAATAAAATGGTGTCAATTAAACCACAGAACAAAGCCTTTTACTAGTAATTCATGAGACTTAGTACAACTAAGTTCAGAGGAAAAAAAAAATCAAGCACAGTATTGTGTTTGATTTAGCTAAGAGCAAAAAAGCAGTATGTTCATGTTCCTTTTATAGCACCTCATGCAAACCTCCAAAGCTCAAGCCTGTTCTAAAGAATATGAGGGTGTATATACACATATATATATATATACACACACACAATTCTGAACCAGTACTTTAGTTTAAGTCCAGACAATCTGCCCAAGGCGTCATCCAACCTGGCTTCGAATAACCCCAGAGAGGAGGCATCTACAACTGTGATAGCCAGCCCATTGTAGAGTCTCTCCATCTTCATACTGAAGAACCTCTTTCTAAGATCCAGTCTATACCTACTCTCTCTCAGCTTCAAACCATTCCCCCTTGTCCTGTCTCTAGACACCCTTACAAAAATTCCCTCTTCAGCCTTCCTATAGGACCATTTCAGATACTAAAGGCAGTTCTAAGGTCCCCATGCAGTTTTCTCTTTTCTAGGCTGTTGGAAAAGCCAAATCCTTAACACTAAGACCAATGGAGTCTACTACATAACGAATGTTCACTGTAGATTAAATTTCATTAACTGTATCTAAACAAGGTGAATATACACCACAATTTCCTAAGCTAGAAATACTCAAACTGCAGCTATACATACACAGCTAGAAATATTGCACTTATTTCAAATAATATTTCAGGAGGAAGCTAGTGGAAGTTTCAAGACTAAGATAAGCCAGATGATGTCAGCATTTCTTTGCACTAGAAGAATATAATTCTATTAAATGCTTTCATAATGTTTATTATAGCCAGTATTACAATATATGCCAAGTCATACTAGGAAAAAGCTGTCACTAATACTATTACATGCTTAATACTAAACCCATAGTTAATTCTGCACAAAACCAAGAATGCACAGCTTGCAGCAATAAGCTCTGCCTACAATACAGCAATGATTATCTGTTCAAATATGTATCTTATGTGAAGAGAAGAATCAGAGGGGATCTTAGAGCTCAATTCCAATACCTGAAGGGATCCTATAGGAAGGCTGCAGAGGGACTTTTCATAAGGGTCTAGCAATAGGACAAAGTCAGAACAGTTTGAAGCTGAGGGAGAGCAGTTTAGACCAGCTCTTAGGAAGAAGTTCCTCAGCAGATCATAGCCTTACATTTGAAGTTACTACAGCATACTTTCATTAAATCACACATTAAATACACAATATTTTCAGAGTTTTAGTTTACATAAGAAGACAGGATCACATTTAGATATGTTACAATCTTTTTACAGGGAGTTTGTGGTGGAAGGTGCAAATTATGTCTAAACATTGTATCTAAAACACATGCCTGAATACCCACCTTGCCTCCCCCGCCCTTTTCTCCTTCTTCCTGAGGTGGAAGAAGTGGAAAAATGGACAAAAGCACTGGTGCCTCTCTGTTTGCAACACAGATACAATATTTGACCTTGTTTTGCACCTTTCATTGTTTTTGGGGTAAGCACAGATCATGAGGTGAGGCACATGCATCTCCCTTTTTTCAGTAAAATAATCTGGAATTGGTTCCAGGGGTTTTTTAATCTATTGCTATTGGTCACAGTCAGTCACCAAAATGCTTAAAACCTAGCCAAATTGTTTGCTTACTGCCTTCTACTTTGCTTGCCTGCTACCTGTTTGCCTGGTGCTCTTTGCACTGCGTGAGTGTGGGGACTTTCCCCGCCTCCATGAATGGCAGATCTGTCCTACCCGTCTTTGGTCCAGAGCCAAGGGTCTGAAGCTGCCTGAGCCCTTTGACTCTGGGACAGCTGGCTAATGACCTAGAAATGGCCTAGTAACAGCTTGATTGGGCCCATCGCCAACCACCCAAGCCAGGGCCGACCCTTTGGCATGAACCATATCCGATCGGACTGTTCCAGCCCATAAACTTGGACCTTCCTTCATCCAAAAGGCTGACCACTCTAATGGTTCCCTGAGAGCCATAGAGAAATTGTCTCACGTCTGTGGATCTTCTCAGACAACGCACTCAGTTTCAAGCTACGCAGCCAGCAAACCCCGCATCACCATGTGATAGGCCACCATGTGGTAGGGACTATTAATTTTCCTGTTTATGCCTCTACATATACCCTTTGAATCGCAAATATTAAGGCTTTAATCAGTTAGTAAATCCTACTCTCTTTTCCAAAGTTTGTAAAAGTTTAGGTTTAGCCTTTAAGTGACTATTTATGCTGCAAGACTCTCTGTCATTGTTTAAATTTCCTAAAACCTTTCTATATTCATTTAGATCAATCTGATTGTATATATACATTCTGCAAAAATTAGCTCAACCAACCACAAAACAGAATCTGTGTGTGTTAATTGTAAATAAGTTCGGGGAAATTTTCTTTGTATATATTTATAAAATATTTAATAATTTTTATATTAGCCTCATTACAATTCACTTTTAACCTGAATCATTCCCTAGCAGAGTTGAAGCCCATGAAATACATCATGAGATGAAATACTCTTGCTAGAATTGTAAAATGTCATGGACTAGTCCTTTAACTTCCACTGCCCTCCATTGTTCATCAAAGGCATGTCCTTATGATGCACTTCAGGTACTCCTTCTCCTCGCATATAGCTTTTACAGTGTGTACAGCCTTTGATGAAGGCAAAAAGAGAATAGTGCTGGGGAAAGGATGGAAGGACCCCTTTGTTGATCCAGTGGGAAGTCTGGCATGTCATTAACGCTATGGAAAGAGAATATGACTTGGAAATGCTGAGGAGACTGCATGGTTGACACATTGCATCACTCAATGTTTAAAATCTATCTGAATGTCTATATTTGAAAGCTATCTGAAAACACTGACCTCTAGGATTTCAATTCAGTCTCCTTTTATCACCTTGGGAGCAGGCAAACATGCTCCTCTAGCATCTTCTGTTCAGGGACATTCCTTTATTTAAAGACATGGTTAAACATAAACATGTCCTGACATCTCCAGAAAACATGAATACCCTTACGGAAAAAGAGAGAGAAAAGGAAGAAAAGCCAGCACAAACATCAAGGGAAATTGCTCACTGCCTCCTCAGCAACAAGAGCGTTTCAACCGCCCACTCCTGCACTATCCGCCCAAACACATCTAGCAAAAAACAAAATTATTGTTCCACGGTGCTCTGACTCAGACTTGGGGAATAGCCACTGAATTTAGCAGCAGAGTCTGTCTGTTTAGTGCTTTACACTGCACTGAGCATTAGTGAGTTAATGCTGCTGTAACACAAACCAACTTGGAGAAAGCATAAAGAGCAAGGAAGAGACCTGCCCATAGCCAGTGTGCAAGCGAAAACTGAAGCGGAAGGGTTACGTAAGGCTTTTATGTGCAAGAGGGGGAGACCTGAAGCATCTTTGTGATCTTTTTGACTTTGGCAAGTGTTCTCTGCTAGGTAATGAATTCATAATGAATTGCAGCCTGCTGGAATCACACCACAGAAATATTTGAGGAACTGCTCTCAAAAAAATAACAATTTTTTTTTTTTCTAACCACATGTAAAGAAATAAACATTCTTCCTTAGCAATGCCAAAGCTGGAGATAATGAATAGGTTCACGGAGGAATCTAGAGGGAAGCACCATTTTTTCATCCTCATACAACCCACTGAAGGTTGTAATGACACATTAATCCATGACAGAAATGCAGCTCCCTTCACTCTTCATGCTGCCTGCCCACCTAGTGAACGTTCACCACTGCACAGAAATATTTTCCCCTGTATTAATTCAACAGGGTGCAAATCAACATCTTCCTATCTTTGCTCTGGAGATAATTTCAGAACTCGTTTAGTCATGAGAGTGCAGTACAGACCCAGGTTCAAGGAAAAGTACAAACTGTTGATTTGTTTTGTTCTAGTATTTAAAGGAGAGAAAAATCTAATTAGTACATGGTTTATTTTAATAGCAGATGAAAGCAGCAATATATGAACAATTAGATTTTCCATAATTATACCTGTCATATTTCTGTAGAACAAAAGTTATTGCCTAGGGGCAGTTGTAATTACAATCAAGTGGTGAGTGGTTGACGTTTTAATAAGAAATAGAGAATTGAAAATACATTAAATCCCCTAACAATGCCATGGTAAAAGTAATCTTTGTCTCAGGGTGCACCGAAATTTGAGATGGGCAAAAATTCTCTTGTTGTGATAAAATTACAAACTTGAAATAGGTTAGCAATGTTACTGTTAAATGACACAGACTAAGTGTTAAAAAAACACAATGCATTTCTTTCAGCTGAAAAGTAATCAATTTGATACTGGGTTGAAGAAAAAAAAAAAAAAAGAGAAAAAACAAAGAAGGAAAAAACCCACACCAAACCAAAAACCAACCAACCAAATACATAAATAAAACCCAAGCAAATAAACCAAGCAAACCACCCAAAGCACCAGGAGGAATTCAAATTGATTTCTTATGGAAGGGACAGTACCTAAGAGTTGGTACTGGGAGCAGTGCTGTCTTTGTTGGCAAAACAGACAGTGGGGTTGAGGTACCCTCAGCAAGTTTGTGGATGACAAGTTGTGCGACCTGGCTGACACACTGGAGGGAAGGACAGGCTTGAGAGGTGGGTCAAAGCCAATCTCATGAAGTTCAACAACGTCAAGCGCAAGGTCCTACACCCAGGTACGGACGATCCCAAGCACAAATCCAGGCTGGGTTAGGAGTGGCTCAAGAGCAGTCTCAAGGAGAAGTACTTGGGGGAGTCAGTTGATGAAAAACTCAATGTGAGCCAGAAATGATCCTACACTTAGCACAGATATCTGTCCTCTAGGTGTTTTCATCTCATGTCCATATGTCAAAGGTGGAATTTGGTTCTAGGTGTCTCCATTTCTGTTCCACCAGGAGAGTCAGGTATGTTAAAATCAGGCATAATCTGTAGAGCTTCAGTCTTTGGAGCTATTGCAGTAATAGGCTCTCCTCTCAATACTAGGAATGTACATGTAAACATGTTTGTAAAGAGACCACTGGGAACCACTTCCAGCTCCACAGGAGTTCATAAATCAAATCCAAATATGTGCTTAATCTAAGGCTTTTAATTTCTACCTGCTAAGCATCTGCATATAAGGGAGTGAAAAATGTTCCTGAACAGCACTTGAACTTTGAAGAAACCATGTCTTCACCATAATAACACATCATAAAATGTATCATAACCTTGGTTCTTGAAACTTCTCCATCAAAGCAAATTTATTTTACCAAAAACATTAACATTAAAAAAATCCAAGTGAAGTACCTCAGCCTCTACTGATTAATAAGGATTTTTGCAGGTGACACTTATATTTGTTTATCAGCAAGCTTAAGAGGTGGATCACAGGAAGCTGGAAAATGGGATTTAGCCCTTCAGAAAATAGCATAAAGCAGTTTATTATACTGCTTTCCTTCAGTATACCCTTCTTTCTGTGATTTTCCATGGAGACTTCCAGTGCAAGGAAATCTCAGGGTTCCTGGGGAATTCTGCCTTTTGTACTAACAAGTACATCAAAGGTCAGTGTTGCAAAGAAAGCTGACAGAAGCTCCCTTAAGGAAAGGTTTAACACGGAAATTCCACTAGAAAGCCTGAAAGGCGTGATAAAGGTAGTAGGTGGATGACTTAAACTGATGAAGGAGAAAAAAAATATGAAAGAAAGATGCCAGGTGAACATGCTGCCTGAATCTGCCTCATATTTTTATTAAGAACAGATATTCAGTATTTTTCCTTCACTCCCTTTGCAGCAAGCTGTTTCCAAGGTTTTGAGCCCTGCTGATCTGATTCCTTTAAAGTTTACTTGGAAGGAGCCCCAGATTTACCTGCGTTCTTTCCCGAGGGTACTAATTAGCTGCATGCCTGAAATACTGGCACAAAGCTGTGCTGCTACCACAGAGCTTGAGGAAAAACTCCAATATTCCAGGAAACAATCTGTAACACTTCTGAACTCATCTTTTTCTACAGTTCTTCAGTGAAGTTAAGGATACTGCAGCTGTATTTTAAGTATTACGGCCATGTTGTGAATGACTGGTAAGAAGACTGAAAATAAACAGTATTCAGCTACTCATTGTTCAAATGTATTTTATGAAATTATACAATCAGCATGAGGCCACCCCTCAGTCTCATCTAAGGAGACCCAAATCCCTCAGCCTTTCTGCATAAGGAAGATGTTCCACTCCCTTCAGCATCTTTGTGGCTCTCTGTTGGACTATTTGAAGAAGTTCCCTGAAGTCCTCCTTGAACTGAATGGCCCAGAAATGGACACAGCATTCCAGATGTGGCCTCATCCATTCCACTGAAGCTGAAAATTAGTCTGTACAAATTTCATCAGTCAAAATTGGCATTTTGAAATTTAATCTTACTCTAATTCTGATTCTGTAATAACTATTGCATTTAGTTCAATCTCACTAAAAATTTGACCAATAAAAAGGTTGGAAAAACATGGAGAAAACATAAAGGTTCAATGTAATAAAGTATTTCAATTTCTCATTAGGCAAAAAGAAAAAAAAATTTAAAACAATTAAAAAAATATATTTTACACAACACAACCACACATCTTCCAAAGTAAAAGATGTACAAAACAAATATTTTGGATTTGGATAACATTATTTGGACATTTTAGAAAGAATATTTATTATTTACAGCATTTTGTCTGGCTGTTTGTGATTGTTTGTTGAGTTTTCTTTTTGAGATGGGCTTGTCTGAAAACCTACCACTGCACATGCAGCATCTGAGCATTTTATCATAGAATCATAGAATGGTCTAGGTTGGAAGAGACCTCAAAGATCATCCTGTTCCAACCCCCTGCCACAGGCAGGGACACCTCCCACTAGATCAGGACGCTTAAGACCTCATCGAGCCTGGCCTTGAACACATCCAGGGAGGGAGCAAACACAACCTCCCTGGGCAACCTGTTCCATGTACTGAAAGATATGCCCTATTCCATTCCATTTTGTTTGTTACCAGTCATACTCTCAAAGAAGATAGGGAGCATGAAGCAAGCACACAAGACATGGAAGAAGAACATCTCACTGCTGTGCCTAAGCTTCTCCTCTTCCAAATAGTTATAATAAAATGATTCATAGGACGACCCTGGGAACTACAGACCAGTCAGCCTCACCTCTGTGCCTGGCAAGATCACGGAGCAGATCCTCCTCAAGGCTCTGCTAAGGCAGATGGAGAAGAAAGCAGAGGTGCCTGATGCCAACCAGCATGGCTTCACCAAGGGCAAATCATGCCTAACAAATTTGGTGGCTTTCTATGATAAAGTCACAGCAGCAGTGGACAAGGGAAGGGCAACTGATGTCATCTACCTAGACCTGAGTAAGGCCTTTGACTCTGTCCCACATGACATCCTGGTCACCAAGCTGGAAAAACATGGACTTGATGGGTGGACAACTCGCTGGATAAGGAATTGGCTTGATGGTCACACACAGAGAGTGGTGATCAAGGGCACAATGTCCACCTGGAGACCAGTGACAAGTGGCGTCCCTCAGGGGTCAGTGCTGGGACCAGTGCTGTTTAACACCTTTGTCA
>VWZI01022808.1:0-10703 GCA_013396835.1 Psilopogon haemacephalus
GGGCATGGCAGGGGGTTGGGACTGGCTGATCCTTGTGCTCCCTTCTGAACCTGACTGATTCTCTGATTCTATAATCCTTGTGGTCCACTCCAGCCTTGACTGATTCTATGATTCTCTGATCCTTGTGGTCCCTTCCATCCCTGACTGATTCTATAATCCTTGTGGTCCCCTCCATTCCTGACTGATTCTATGATCCTCCTGGTCCCCTCCAGCCCTGACTGATTCTGTGATTCTGCAGTTCTGTGCTGCTGCTGCACAGCTCTATGTGGGTCACCTATGGAGGGCAGATAATTACTCCACTTAGCAGAAATCAAAGCAGTGGATTTTAATCCAGCTGAGCTGCTGATCCACCTGCACAAACAGCCCCAGCAGCCGTGGAGGTGCTGTGGGAAGTGAGTGGCTTAGGCTGCTTTGGTGGTTGGTGCATCTGCTGCACGTTGCTTTGTGCCCATCCTTATTTAAATCTATACTTACACTGGGCTGTGAGTGTGTGCTTAGGGAAGCAGAGCACCTCTGGGGGTTAGCATCTGGGTGTAGAATCACAGAATATGTGCAAGCCATATCCACCTCCTGCCAGATGGATTAGAGTTGACCAATCCAGCATTGGGACAGTTGCAGCAACGGAGGCTCTGTGGTCTGGCCACTGGTTGCCGGCATCAGAAGCAGGACAAGTTCTGGGTTCCAGAGCATGGGGAGCTCTACACTTTGCAGGGAGCAAGGATAACATTTTCTGCACCACATCCTGGTCCCCAAGCTGGTGCCACATGGGTGTGATGGGTGCAGCACCAGACGGATCCAGAACTGCCTTGATGGCTGCACCCAGAGAGTGGCTGCCAATGGCTCCATGGCCCAGGGGAGTCCCTCAGGGAGCAGTCCTGGGCCCAGGCTTGTTCAGCATCTCTGGGGGTGCCATGGGCAGAGGCATTGAGTGCAGCCTCAGCAAGTTTGCTGAGCACCCCAAGCTGTGTGGGGCAGCAGCCAGGCTGGAGGGCAGGGATGGCATCCAGAGGGAGCTGGGCAGGCTGCAGAGGTGGGCACAAGCCAAGCTCAGGAGGTGCCACAAGGCCAAGGGCAAGGTCCTGCAGCTGGGTGGAGGCAATGGCAAGCACCAATGCAGGCTGGGCAGGGAATGTCTGGAGAGCAGCCCTGAGGAGAGGGACTTGGGGGTGCTGCTGGTGGAGGAGAAGCTCAAGCTGAGGCAGCAGTGTGCACTTGCAGGGCAGAAAGGCAAGCAGAGGCTGGGCTGCAGCAGGAGCAGTGTGGGCAGCAGGGCCAGGGAGGGGATTGTGCCCCTCTGCTGTGCTCTGCTGAGAGCCCACCTGGAGTAGTGCATCCAGTGCTGGAGCCCCTGGGACAAGAGGGATGTGGAGATGCTGGAGGTGTGCAGAGAAGGGCCCCGAGGATGCTGAGAGGGCTGCAGCAGCTCTGCTGTGAGCACAGCCTGAAAGAGTTGGGGCTGTGCAGGCTGCAGAAGAGGAGGCTCCCAGGGGACCTTCTGGTGGCCTTCCTGCATCTGAAGGGGGCTACAGAAAAGGTGGGGAGGGACTTTTGAGGCTGTCAGGGAGTGCCAGGAGTGGGGGGAATGGAGCAAAGCTGGAGGTGGGGAGATTGAGGCTGGAGGGGAGGAGGAAGTTGTTGAGCATGAGAGTGGTGAGAGGCTGGAATGGGTTGCCCCTGCAGGGAGGTGTTTGGGGCCAGATCCCTGGAGGTGTTTTTGGCCAGGCTGGCAGAGGCTGTGGGCAGCCTGCTCTAGGGTAGGGTGTCCCTGGGCATGGCAGGGGGGTTGGGACTGCCTGATCCTTGTGGTTCCTTCCAGCCCTGACTGATTCTCTCATTCTGTAGTGTTTGTAGCTGCAGTTCCTGTGCTGCAAATAAAGTCACCTGCAGGAGTTGTTCCCTGCCAGGGCAGGTTTGTGAGCACCATCCTGAGCACTAGAGGAAAGAGGGAGGATGCCATCAGCATTTTGAGAAAGTCTTTTTCTGACTCACATAAGCCATGCCCTGATTATCAGAGAGCCTGGCAAAAGCAACCTGGTGGTGTGCTCACAGCTGCAGGAGGGAGGGGGCAGGAGGGAGATGCTCTTTCAAAAGGCCTTGCAACACCAAGAGAGCAGGGAAGAAAGCAGCAGACCATGTTCACTCCAAGTATTACTGACACACACACACAGACACACTCACACAGTGGATTACTCTGATTTGCCACTTAGGAAAGAGGTCACTGAGTCATTGGAGACGGCTCTGAAAACTGGGGCAGCACTCTAGAGGCAGCAAAAAGAAGGGAGTAAGGTTTCAGAGGGTATTTGCAGGCTGAAACGGGAAACAAAAGGCAAACTATGACTGTGCAGAGCCATACACAGGCTTGCATCTTGGACACTGCCTGCAGTGCTCACTGCCTGCAGTGTTTGCAATGGTTGCTGCCTGCAGTGGTCGCTGCCTGCATTGCTTGCTGCTTGCAGTGCCTGTGGTGGTCTCTGCCTGTAGTGCCTGCAGTGGTCTCTGCCCACAGTGTTTGCCACGGTCACTGCCTGCAGTGGTCCCTTCCTACATTACCTGTAGTGGTCCCTTCCTGCGTTGCCTGCAGTGGTTGCTGCCTGCAGTGGTCTCTGCCTGCAGTGCCTGCAGTGGTCGCTGCCTGAAGTGCCTGCAGTGGTCTCTGCCTGCATTGCCTGCAGTGGTTTCTTGCCTGCAGTGGTTTCTTGCCTGCAGTGCCTGTAGCAGTCACTGTCTGCAGTGGTCCATGCAGAGCCATACACAGGCTTGCATCTTGGACACTACCTGCAGTGGTCACTGTCTACAGCACCTGCAGTGGTTGCTGCCTGCACTGCCTGCAGTGGTCCCTTCCTACATTACCTGTAGTGGTCCCTTCCTGCATTGCCTGCAGTGGTCTCTGCCTGCATTGCCTGCAGTGGTCACTCTCTGCAGTGCCTGCAGTGGTTGCTTGCCTGCAGTGCCTGTAGCAGTCACTGTCTGCAATGGTCCATGCAGAGCCATACACAGGCTTGCATCTTGGACACTACCTGCAGTGGTCTCTGCCCACAGTGCCTGCAGTGGTCACTGTCTACATTACCTGCAGTGCTCACTGCCTGCAGGGGTCACTGCCTGCAGTGCCTGCAGTGGTTGCTGCCTACAGGACCTTCAGTGGTCACTCTCTGCAGTGCCTGCAGTGGTTGCTTGCCAGCAGTGGTCCATGCAGAGCCATACACAGACTTGCATCTTGGACACTGCCTGCAGTGATCACTATCTGCAGTGGTCACTGCCTGCAGTGATCATCTGAGCTCCAAAGAGTTGGAGGAAGCACAGAGGGTGGCCTGAGGAGCAACAGAAAGACTGAAATGCTGAAAGCCTTCAGCTTGGGGAAGAAGATGCTCCAGTGGGAAGTAGCAGAGCTCTTGGGGGAGGTCTGATGGTTGTGAGGAGCATAAACTGCTGATGGATATTCATCATCTCTCATACTGCAGCTGTGGGCAACTGAGAGGAGCATTCAGCCACCAGCACTCCCCCAGCACACATCCCCAAATACATTTTGAAACCAGGCATTGTGAAACAGCTCCCCAGGACACTCTGCTAAGCAGAGCTCAAACAAAAACAACAACAAAAAAAAAAGAATCAGACCAAGTCCATGCCTGTGACATGTGGTGACCTGCTCCTAAACCCTGCCTGGGGAAGTGCCTCAACCCTGCAAGCTCTTGCTGTGAACTGAGAGGGGATGCCAGGGCAGACCTTCTGCCCCTGTGCTCAGCACTGCTCAGCACACACCTTGAGTGCTGTGTCCAGCTCTGGTTGCCTCCATTGCAGAGAGATGTTGAGGTGCTGGAAGGTGCTGAGAGAAGGGCAGCAAGGCTGGGGAGGGGCCTGGAGCACAGCCCCAAGAGGAGAGGCTGAGGGAGCTGGGGGTGTGCAGCCTGCAGAAGAGGAGGCTGAGGGCAGAGCTGATGGCATTGGGATGGGCTGCAGGGGAGGTGGTGGAGTCCCCATCCCTGGAGGTGTTCAAGCACAGCCTGGATGGGCACTGAGTGCCATGGGCTAGGGCTGGGGGATAGGATGGGCTGGATGAGCTTGGATGTTGCTTCTGACCTGGTTAATTCTATGATTCCCCTTTTCTTCCCCCCAAACTCAGATCACCTGGGTCCCGTTGTCTCCTCCCATCCCAGGTGCCAGCACTTTGCCCTCCCTGCCCCCTCCCCTATTTAATGTGCCCCAGGGCAGGCAGCAGCTCCAAGTTTGCCCAACTGGGCAGAGGGATCCTCCTCCCATGGTGACTGGTGAGTGCCCCTGGTGCACACTGGGTGAGTGGTGGAGGTGACCCAAAGGCCGGGGGGCCTGCTGGCCCCCCGGTCAGGTAGGGCAGGGACTCAATGATCGCTCTGACATCCCTCACAGGTGCTGGTTCAGTCACCTCACTGACCCTCAGCTTGTTGTTGTTTAACTGCTGCTTTTTGCTCCCTGGTGAGAAGGACAGGAAGAAGCCTGTGGAGTGCCTTGAGAAGACTTCAGTGAGCCTGGAGGAGTTATGGACTCGTGGAATTCTGAGTGCTGGAAGGGAGTGCAAAGATCATAGAATGAGTCAGGGTTGGAAGGGGCCACAAGACACATCCAGTCCCAACCCCCCTGCCATGCCCAGGGACACCCTACCCTAGAGCAGGCTGCCCACAGCCTCTGCCAGCCTGGACAAAAACACCTCCAGGGATGTGGTCTCAACTCCCTCCCTGGGCAGCCCCTCCCAGGCTCTCACCACCCTCATGGTGAAGAACTTTTCTTATCATGGAATCCTAGAATCAGTCAGGGTTGGAAGGGACCAGAATGAGGATCCAGCTCCAATCCCCCTGCCATGCCCAGGGACACCCCACACTACAGCAGGTTGCCCACAGCTTCATCCAGCCTGGCCTAAAAATATGCAGGGATGAGGCTTCCACCACCTCCCTGGGCAACCTCTGGCAGGCTCTCACCACCCTCATCCTGAACAACTTCTTCCCAACATCCAGTCTCAACCTCCCCATTTTCAGCTTTGCTCCATCCCCCCCTGTCCCATCACTACCTGACACCTTCAGAAGTCCCTCCCCAGCTTTCTTGTAGCCCCCTTCAGATCCTGCAAGGCCACAAGAAGGTCACTTGAGAGGCTTCTCCTCTCCAGACCGAACAACCCCAACTCCCTCAGCCTGTCCTCACAGCAGAGCATCTCCAGCCCTCTGCTCATCCTCATGGCCCTTCCCTGGCCTGCCAAAGCTGTGATGGTTTGCCAGGTGAGAGCCCTACTACTGCACAGTGACTCCAGCAGCCCACTCCATGCCCTCTCCACTCACTCCTCCATCACCCTGCAGCTTGTTTACAGCTCAGATTTATTTCACTTTGGAGTAAACTCCCCCGCCTTGAAATAACCAAGCTGTGCCCTTCAGCTGTCCCTTGCAGCTAATTGTGTGAAGTGGGGCAGCCTATTCTTTGGGCATCTTGGAACACACTGAAGCCCTCAGCTGAAGTAGGGCACTGACTAATTGCTATGCAGGGGCAACAAGGCCACGTTGTTGCTGGAGCTCTGCCACCAGTGCCTCCTCTCACTGAGTAATCCACAGAGCTGGGGAACTGCCTTCTGCCTGCCCACAGGATGTTTGCTGCTTACAGTTCTCTGATTTTATTATTTTCTTCTGGTTTTTTGGGGGTTTTTTTTGGTCATAAAGGAAATAAATACCTGAGCCTTTCACAAATTAAGTCGTGGAAGAAACAAGCTCAGCATCCTGAAAGGTCATGGTGCAGTCTGGATGGCACTGCCACGACTTGGTTGACTCAGTTCAGCTTCCAGATGCTGTCTCAGAAAGGTGGGGTTTGGGTCTGGCAAGTTGTTGTTTGCTCTCCAGAAATGTTGCTTTGTGTGTTAAGCACTTCAGAGTATCACAGAATGGGCAGGGCTGGAAGGGACCACAAGGAGCATCCAGCTCCAAGAGCCCTGCCATGGGCAGGGACACCTCACACTAGAGCAGGTTGCACACAGCCACATGGAATCATATATAGAGAATCAATCAGGGTTGGAAGGGACCTCAAGGAGCATCCAGCTCCAAGACCCTTGCCATGGGCAGAGACACCTCACACTAGAGCAGGTTGCACACAGCCACATGGAATCATATATAGAGAATCAATCAGGGTTGGAAGGGACCTCAAGGAGCATCCAGCTCCAAGACCCTTGCCATGGGCAGAGACACCTCACACTAGAGCAGGTTGCACACAGCCACATCCAGCCTGGCCTTAGAAACACTCAGGGATGAGGCTTTCACCAGCTCCAGCTTTGTTCCATTGTCTTCAGTCCTTGCTAGCTCCATATTTACATTCTGGGTTATGCACAGAATCACAGAATCAGTCAGAGTTGGAAGGGACCTCAAGGAGCATCCAGCTCCAACCCCCCTGCCATGCCCAGGGACACCCTACCCTAGAGCAGGCTGCCCACAGCCTCTGCCAGCCTGGCATTAAATACCTCCAGGGATGAGGCTTCCACCACCACCTCTTTTGGCAACCTGTGCCAGTCTCTCACCATCCACATGCTGAAGAACTTCTTCCTAACATCCAGTCTGGATCTACCTACTTCTAGTTTTGCTCCATTGCCTCCAGTCATTGCTAGCTCCATATAAAGATTCTGGAGTATTCATACCACCAGAGAATCAATCAGGGTTGGAAGGGACCACAAGGATCATCCAGTCCCAACCCCCCTTGCCATGGGCAAGGACATTCACACTAGTGCAGGTTGCACACAGCCATATCCAGCCTGGCCTTAAAACATATCCAGGGATGAAGCTTTTACAACCACCCTGAGCAACCTATTCCAGGCTCTCACCACCCTCATGCTGAACAACTTCTTCCTAATATCCAGTCTAGATCTCCCCATTTCCAGCTTTGTTTCATTGCCTCCACTCCTTGCTAGCTCCATATTAAGATTCTGGGGTATGCATAGCAACATAGCATCAGTCAGGGTTGGAAGGGAGCACAAGGATCAGCCAGCCCCAACGCCCCTGCCATGCCCAGGGACACCCTACCCTAGAGCAGGCTGCCCACAGCCTCTGCCAGCCTGGCCCAAAACACCTCCAGGGATCTGGCCCCAAACACCTCCCTGCAGGGGCAACCCATTCCAGCCTCTCACCACTCTCATGCTCAACAAATTCTTCCTGGAAAGCCACCAGAAGGTCCTCTGGGAGCCTTCTCTTCTGCAGCCTGCACAGCCCCAACTCTTTCAGGCTGTGCTCACAGCAGAGCAGCTCCAGCCCTCTGGAGGATGTCCTCATAGAAGCCTTCCAATACTATAAGGAGACCTTGGAGTGGCCTTGCAGGATCTGCAGGGGGCTGCAGGAGGGCTGGGGAGGGACTATTGACAAGGGCTGGGGATGAGAGGAGGAGGAGGAGGAATGGGTTTGAAGTGTGAGAGGGGAGATTGAAAGTGGATGTTAGGAGGAAGTTGTTTGCAGTGAGGGTGGTGAGACACTGGCACAAGTTGCCCAGGGAGGTTGTGGAGTCTCCCTCTCTGGAGCTGTTCAAGAGCTGCCTGGATGTGTTCCTGTGTGATCTGCTCTGGGTGATGCTGCTGTGGCAGGGGGGTTGGACTGGATGAGCTTTGCAGGTCCCTTCCAGCCCCTCACATTCAGTTCAGTGGCTCTGCTGTTCTATGATTCTGGAGCTGGTTCTGTGGCTCTGCACTTCTGTTATTCATTGATTCTGTGGTTCTCTGATTCTGTGTAGTCCACAGGCTCCTGCTAAAGCAGAGTGGGAGCAGCTCATTAGCTGTAAAACACTTTCCTCCTTGTTCTTCCTTCCTGCATTCAGCTGATTTTAGCTGGCACTCGGTTCCAGCTGCTCTTCCCTAAAGGTTTTCTGCCCAGAAGCCCAAAGCAGGGCTGGAATCTCCTGGACTGGACCTCCTGTGCTTTGCAAGTGAGGTGCATGCAACAGACCCCAGGCAGCTTCTTTTGCACAGGGAAAGGCTTCTGGTGAAGCAGGAGTTGTGCTTGAGCCTCTGCCAGCTTTTTCTTGTTGTTGTTGGTTGGTTTTGGTTTGGGTTTTTTTTTGTCAGAAGGTTTGTTTACAGCAGTGCTAATGGTTTGGGAAACAAAGCAGGGGTCGTGGGACAACCCCCAGAATACTCCTGGTGATTAGCGTGTGGGAAACCACAAGCATCTGCCCCTGGGGAGGAGAGGAAGTGGTTAAAGGCGGAGAACTTCTGAGCTTGCTTTGTCAGTTGCTGAACCACTAAAATCATTGTGTCAGGCACAGCCTTGCAGGCAGAGGATCACAGGATGTCAGGGGTGGGAAGGGACCCAAAGAGCTCCTCCAGCCCAAGCCACTTGCCAGAGCAGGAGCATCCAAGCTAGCTCAGGGCACACAGCAACACATCCAGACAGAGGCTGCAGAGGCTCCACACAAGGAGACTCCACAACCTCTCTGGGCAGCCTGTGCCACTGCTCTGGGACCCACACAGCAACAGAAGTTGCCTCTGGTGTTGAGCTGCAACCTCCTGTGCTGCAGCTTCCATCCATTGCTCCTTGGCCTATGGCAGGGAGCAGTGAGCAGAGCCTGTCCCCCCCCTCCTCACCCCCAGCCCTCACACACTTACAAACATTGATCCAATCCCCTCTCAGCCTTCTCTTCTGCACACTAAGCAGCCCCAGCTCCCTCAGCCTCTCCTCCCCAGCCACTGCTGCAGTCCCCTCAGCATCCTCACAGCCCTCCTTGTCCTGTCACAGATGGAACTGCACTGCCTGATACTACTCCAAAGCTGTTCCAAAGCAGATGGAAGTGCACTCCCTAATACTATTCCAAAACGATCCTAAAGGTGCTGAGGTGGTTTGGAATTACCTTTGCCCTTCGCAGAGCTGGAGGAATTTTCCCCATCTTTAACAATCAATGGAAGGAGCCTCAGAGAATTAGAATCATAGAATGATAGAATCAGTCAGAGCTGGAAGGGAGCACAAGGATCAGGCAGTCCCAACCCCCCTGCCATGCCCAGGGACACCCTACCCTAGAGCAGGCTGCCCACAGCCTCTGCCAGCCTGGCCAAAAACACCTCCAGGGATCTGGCCCCAAACACCTCCCTGAAAGTGTTTGGCATCAATTGGAGAGCAGGAATGTGAACTCCCCTGCCCTCCTCTGGGCCATTAAAGCCACTCCAGAGGGTCTGTACACCTGGGGCTGCTCAGTCTGCAGAGGAGGAGGATGAGAGAGGATGCAGCAGGGACAGGAGCACTGCCTGGGGAGGAGAGGCTGAGGGACCTGGGGCTGCTTAGTCTGCAGAAGAGAAGGCTGAGAGGGGATTTGAGCAATGTCTGTCAAAAGCTGAGGGCCAGGAGTGGGGGACAGGGACAGGCTCTGCTCACTGTGCCTGGTCATAGGACAAGGGAGAAGGGATGGAAACTGCAGCACAGGGAGTTCCACTTCAACATGCCCCTGCAGGGAGGTGTTTGGGGCCAGATCCCTGGAGGTGTTTTTGGCCAGGCTGGCAGAGGCTGTGTCCAGCCTGCTCTAGGGTAGGGTGTCCCTGGGCATGGCAGGGGGGTTGGGACTGCCTGATCCTTGTGCTCCCTTCCAACCCTGACTAATTCTATGGTTCCTCTTGGGGCTGTGCTCCAGGCTCCTCCCCAGCCTTGCTGCCCTTCTCTGGGCACCTTCCAGCACCTCCACATCTCTCTTTAATGGTTTGCTCAAGCCCTGCCTGGGCATTTGCCAGGTGCACCTTGCTCCTGCTGCCTCTTGGCACTGCACCACTCATCTGTGGCAAGAGTTTGGCTCTGCCTTCTCCTCTCTGTCATGCCAGGGCACAGTGGGGCTGGAAAGTTGCCCGTGTGGGGCAGCAGGGCAGAGTCTCACCACTCCCCACACCCCTCCAGGGCTCACCCAGTCAGTGCCAGTGAAGGGGGAAAGCAGGCTGGGGGCAGCTGGGGCAGCACCTCTCAAGCTCCTGCTGTGGTGCTGAGCCTGAACTGGGAATGTGAACTGAGGTCAGGCCCAGTGAGGGTATCTGGAGTCAGATATGGCCCCGTGATCGCTGAGTGAGTCAATGGGGATGAGACTGAATGAAGCCAGGATGAAAAAATCAGCCCACAGGGGTCAGGGTCCAGGCCAGCAGGGCCCAAGGGCAGGCACAGGCATGGCTGTGGTGCACCTGGGGACAGGCACTGCTGTGGCATCAGTGGGGCACTGACCAGTGGCCCCAGGGAGAGCTGAAATGGAAGAGTGGTGAGAACCTTGGCAGGGTACAGGCAGGGCTGGTGGTGACCTCAGAGTGCTGTACAGCTCTGCAGCCCCCAGCACAAGCAGCACATGCAAGTGATGGAGCCAGTGCAGAGGAGGCCACCAAGATGCAGCTGAGAGGGCTGCAGCAGCTCTGCTCTGAGCACAGGCACAGAGAGTTGGGGCTCTGCAGCCTGCAGAGGAGAAGGCTGCCAGGAGACCTTGGAGTGGCCTTGCAGGATCTGCAGGGGGCTGCAGGAGGGCTGAGGAGGGACTACTGACAAAGGCTGGTATCATAGAATCATCCAGGTTGGAAGAGACCCCAACACAAGCAGGGCATGGAACTGTTGGAGCCAGTCCAGAGGAGGCTACCAAGATGCAGCTGAGAGGGTTTGAAGTGGCAGAGGGGAGACTGAAACTGGATGTGAGGAGGAAGTTGTCTGGGGTGAGGGTGGTGAGACACTGGCACAGGTTGCCCAGGGAGGTTGTGGAGCACAGAAGCACCC
>VWZI01022809.1:0-40345 GCA_013396835.1 Psilopogon haemacephalus
TTTTCTGAAGTCCAGAGCACTGAGTTTACTGTATAGCCTCCTTGACATACAGTGGAGTCCTGCTGAGCAGCAGTCATGGGACATGAGGTAGATCAGAGCACTTATGCTAGAGCAGTAGCAACTGAACAGATAGCCTTGGTGTCAAGGGAGGCAAGGATAACAAAGAGCATGTCCACTTCTCTGCCACCCAATCCTCCTTACAACTCTTCAAGCAAGCACAGCAACCTCATGCACATATGCCAGGATGAGCACAAAGTGTTGCCATAGTCCATTTGGTTCATTTCTTCTCGCTAAATTCTGACATATAGAGACCCAACCCAAACTAAGTGTGCACACTCTCCACAGTGTCAGTCATGGAGGACTTGGTAAGTACCTGTGTGTAAATCCGTGAAGCGTTTAATCATCAATCAATATCACTAACACATCCACTGCTGAAGAAAGGAGTTCCTTCCATTTTCATGGCAAAAAACCCAACCAGCCAACCAATAGGAAGAAACCAAAACAAAAAGTCCCCAGCAAATGCACAATATAGGTTTGGGATAAAGGCATTCTTAGGTTGATCCTTCGCAGGACAAACTTTCAAGATCTCTGACACTTCAAATTAACTGGATTTGAATATTCCTATCAATATTTCAACCCCAGCTTTCTAACGACAGCCCTGACAGCAGCTCTAGCAGTGTCTGGAGATGCTGCTGGGCCACGGAACGCCAGCCACCCCTGGCAGCCTCACCTCAGTGTTGCAGCATTTCTTGTTGAAGGAGTTGCTCTTACACGCTTGACACTGTTTGTGTGGCATCTGCAGGAGCACAGGGCACGAGTGCAGACTTACAGATCATCTGACCTGTGCCTCCATTGTCTCGTTTCCACCTGACAGCTTCCAAAGTCTGACTCTGGTATTAAGATGCCTACTTTGTTATACCAACTTTAGTGACCAGCACAGCTCTCCTGCTGCATCGCTCTGGAGGATCCACTACTCCATCAGCCCAAGGTGCTTTTCAATTGCCTATTCACTGAGCCAATGTTTGAAAACAAAAAAAAGACAATAAAAAACCCCCAAACTAATCCAAGAGCTCTTTGCAGAATGATTAAAGAGACTGAATCTAACAGCAAATGTGAAGCACACAGTGAAGCCCTCCCAAGTGACTGCTGTCATTTCTTCAAGGACAGTACAATCAGCATTTATTTAAAACAAGGTTAATCCAACCTGAATCTGACTGAAATTTCTCTCCCTTGCCTTTGCAATTTTCCAAAACACCCCAAACACTGAAATTGATCAAAAGTTTAGAAGATGTGTTGGTTCAAAGCTCTCATTCATGTCTCAGTTTGCAAAGGGAATCAATCATGCCTCAATGACACTATCCCTGTAAAATTCTCAACACTTGAAGTTGGGTACTACCCCTCCTTTGAGTGACACTAAAAAACCCAAGTTGGCATGAAATTCATGTGGAGGTTTGGCCATTTTTAACAGGTACTCCATGCACTTTTTTCTCTCTTGCCATACAGCAAGAACCAAGAACATTCCAGACAGTTTTAAAAGGCCATTTGACGGAAAACTGGAAGTGGTGAACATTCTGAAGCAGTTTGAATTGCCATGTGAATATCTGATTGGGCAATCTCTTACCTTACTGGACAGTTTCAGAGGGCTCTCATTTAGCACTTCATCAGCCCATGTTCCCACCAGAACTGACTTGGGTTACAGTTCTTAACATTTGAAATTCTGACAATCTTATAATGAGTTCCTGTAGAAAGTTTCACCATTTCCCAGTTTCATATAAGTAGGAATTTCTGACATATTACCTGCGAGAGGAGAAAAGAAAGAAGGAGACTGTTCAGAGCACCTGATGCTTTGAAAGGAGGTGTGGGTGCCAAACAAGCAGGGCACTATTTGAAAAATTAAAAAATAAAACCTGCACTGAGAGGAGTGACTGCTGGTGATGGTACTGCACAAACTGCAGCACATCTCACCAGTCTCACTGCATTGTAATTACAGAAATGAGTTCTTTTGTACACTGCACATAATCCTATTATCCAGCAACACAGAATGCAGCCCATTGTATAATTTCCAAAGACAGGGTTTTGGCATATATTTAAAGAGGTCTTCTCTTTCTAATAAATTCAACAAAGACAAAAAAAAAAAAAGATTACTCTCTGCCAAGGTTGGGCATAAATGTATAATTTATATCACCACTTGTTTTTGCAATCTGACTTCTATCCTGGTCTCCCCATGAGGAGCTGCAGTTTCTTGCCACCTTTGGTTTATGCTGCACCTTGCTTTTATAAATGACTCACCTGATGCCAGTGAGAGTTCACCACTTAACTTTGATTCTGACCCATTGCTATTTCTGAAACACAGCAGGCACAGCAGACATCTTTCTGCCTCTCACATCTAAGGCAGTGCCTGTTGGATGAAGGTTGTCTGTATGCCTGGTAAGGCCAGAAACAACTTTTAAATGAGGGCTACAGGGAAGGGAGACCCAGCACCAGGCTTTGAGCTGGCCAGAGGCACACAAGAACCTAAACAAGCACTCAGGAATCACAGCTGATGTCTCAGCTTAGCACAAGGTCATTCTGATCAGTCAGCCCTCATGGAGAGATATGCACAACAGCCTGTGAGCACACACAGCATCCCAGCAAGCTGTTTGCTACAGGTTCAAACCAGTTATGGTCCTAAATGAAGGACTAAGGAAGTTAGCTTTTCTTAACAGCTTGGCATGGCTCCAGGAAGAGCTTCTTGTCTCATGAAGATATTTGATAATGACCCAGCCTGTTCATGGCATACATCTGAAAATCCATTGCCTGCTGCCAACAGTAACAAGAGAAAGACTCACAGCTGAAGTGTAGCCACATTAAAAACACTACAAGGTTCTGTCTGTGCCAGTGTTCAAGGGGGGGTTAATTGCCATGTGTCCTCTGGACTTAGGGTCAAAAAGTGGAACTACCTTTGCCATGACAGTGTATTCTTTCTTAAACTCTTGCTGGGGGATGCTGAATAGAGTCCAGTTAGAAACAATCATTGCCTATTACATCGACTCAGATATTCTCATACCTGACCCCAAAGAAGTTTTCATTTTATTACTCATCCACTGGCTTCACCCAAACTCAGGCTACCACTGCTAGTTCCAGCATCACAAACTCAGAGCTAAGGAAGCAAAGCTCAGCAAAGAGATGCAGTCATGAACAAGTTAATAAGCATGGATCAAACATCTGCAAGCAACATTATACTCCAGCCTTCGGCGGCTTGGGGTCTTTTATTTTGACTACGTGGCAAAATATCTAGAGGCACAGGTTGGAGGGGCTTTAATCTATGATTTGTTTAACTTCAAAACAATAAATAAAAAATAAAAATAAATTATAGCTGTTAAGAAAAGAGAGAGCTGCTTTTGTTGGCTTCAAATGAAGGAGTCCAATGGATCCCTTTATAAACAAGCCTCCTCTGTGCTAAGGTTTCTTATAGGAAAGGGCAGACTTCAGAAGCAACTCAGAGGTCTGGTTTGGAGCCCAGAGGTGGAGGAAATTCAGTTGTCTGCAAAGCAGAGCTAAAAGTCTTGAGAGAACTGCTTGAGTGAGACTTTCTGGTACTTACCATGTCTGCTGAAGCATGAATGGTGCTGTAAAAATAACCTCTCGGAGTGCTTTTCAGGAAACTAGACATTTTCTGCTGAACAAGCCACAACCTGTTAATTTAGATACATAAAATGGTGGAAAAAAAAGGAATTGGCTGCCCTCAAAGGTAAACAGAGGTCAAGGTGGAGCTTGGCAAACAGTTAAATTTTGGTTAAAGAACTACCCCAGAAAAATATAAAAGTTCTTTCAAGTAAAACTGTTTAAATGAAAAGAAACCATTTACAAAACGAGTCTATGAATCACCTTGCAGGAATAGCCTAGTAGATGAGTTTATTGGCAGGAACATTAGCACATCAGGACACTTTCAGGGAAAAACAAAAAAATACTTCCCTGTATGCCTAAAATATTCATGGTCAGTCTGAGCAGCTGACTCTGTACAGATCTGTACAATGAAAACAGGCATTCAGGTTTCTGCAGAATGTATTTGACATCAAACAAAGGTGCAGGTTAGCTGCAGTCAGCAAGAATGTGAGGTTAAAAAATAAACAATTTCCTGTAGGTCCTTTTCTGAGTGTTGGTAATCTCCCCCAAACAGGTTTCTGTCCTTGACTCGTAGTGCTATGCCTGTTGCAGGCACCCGAGGCACTGCCACAGAAAACACAGCAAACATCAGGTGCCCTCAAATAAACCTTCAGGATGCTAACTTCCTTCAGTTAAACCACAGGATCAGCACAGGTGCTCAAAACCAGCATCTGCAGACCTTCTGCCTTAGTCTGTAGGTCAGGTTAACAAAGGTGCCAGGACTGGGTCAGGAAAAGCTGTCCTCTTTGCTTCCTGCCCTCCACACAGTCCCATCTGTCTAACCCTACACACGTCCTCCATCCCTCTCCTAGCTCTCTTAGTTCTCTGTCTTCTGGCCCCTTTTCAGCCCCGAGGCAAGAGAGAGCATTTGAGGATTGTCACAGAAAGGGAAGGATGAGCAGAGGAAATGCCCTTCCCTTGCAGCCCAGATGTAAGCAAAGCAGGTTTTCAGCAATTCCCTCATTTCTCAGCTCACCTGGTGGCAGAACAAACAGTTAGGGAAAGGAGCCACCTTTGACTAGACCTCTGCCTCCAGAGCCCATTGGCCTCTGCTTGCCAGCAGATGTGATCAAATATGTCCTAGCTCCAAGGGATCCCCAGCTGAAAACTTTTGCACATCTGCCTCCCAAAACAAAAGCTTTTCTACAGATAAATAAATTAAAAAGTGAAAATAATTTTTTAAAAGGGAAGTACTCAATCACAAGTTACTCACACAAAGAGCCAGCTGCTCACGGTGGCACTGGCTGGATGACAGACACAGCAAGGGGGCTGGAGGTGGATTTTAACTGCATCACACACAAGATGCCTGTCTACCATCTTTATGGAGCACAAAGGCTCCAGAAGCTTTGGAATCACGCAAATCAAAATGTCCTTGCCTTAGAAAAACTACAAATAGATACTGTGCTTGCACTTAGAAGTGAAAGATGTGTTTTGACCCAGACAAGCCCAAGACAGATTGCCCCTGACCTTGGTTAATCTTTTCTTGGCATATTTTTTGTGTGCATCATCCCCACAGAGCACAGCACACAGAGAGTTTCCAGTTGCTAACACAGCTCTTCTTTCCCAAGCACACCCAGATGGAGAGTTGCAGTCCAGATGTTCCAGGAAAATTATTGCAAGAATGCCTTCAGGGGCAAAGGCTGACTAGGTGGCTGAAGCCAAGATATCCAGAGGAAAAGACAGAGAAACAGGAACAGGAGAGAATTGGAAGATCCAGGTTCTAGAGGAGAATAGATAAGTCCCTGGAAAGGAGACTAAAACAAAGACAAGAGTGCTAAAGCTAGGAAAAAGCAGAGGGAAGAAACAGCAGTGTAGGAATCTCCATCCAGAAGCCCTGCATGTCCTGCTGTAAGTGAACGAGTTTCCCCTGCCAGGGACAGAGCTGTGCCTGTGTGCTCCACGGAGCACTATTTGCTTCTGGCCTTGCACCTTCATAGTTTACAAGAGTGCTTGGAATCACTGATTGGAATCACAGGATTAACCAGGTTGGAAAAACCTCCAGGATCGAGTCCAACCTCTCACCTAATTCTTCTCATTGACTAACCCATGGCACTGAGGGCCTCACACAGCCTCCTCTTAAACACCTCCAGGGATGGGGACTCCACCACCTCCCCTGCAGCCCATTCCAATGCCAATCACTGTCTCTGTGCACAACTTCCTCCTCACATCCAGCCTCAACCTGCCCTGCCACAGCTTCAGCCTCTGTCCCCTCCTTCTGTCCCCTGGCTGCCTGGCAGCAGAGCCCAACCCCAGCTGGCCACAACCTCCCTTCAGACAGCTGCAGAGAGCAATGAGCTCTGCCCTCAGCCTCCTCTTCTGCAGGCTGCACCCCCCCAGCTCCCTCAGCCTCTCCTCTTGGGGCTGTGCTCCAGGCCCCTCCCCAGCCTTGCTGCCCTTCTCTGGGCACCTTCCAGCCCCTCAACATCTCTCTGCAATGGAGAGGCCCAGAACTGGACACAGGATGCAAGATGTGGCCTAACCAGTGCTGAGCACAGGGGCAGAATGACCTCCCTGGTCCTGCTGGCCACACTGTTTCTGGTACGGGCCAGGATGCCACTGGCCTTCTTGGCCATCTGGGCACACTGCTGGCTCATGTTCGGTCTCCTGTAGACCAGCAGCCCCAGGTCCCTGTCTGCCTGGCTGCTCTCCAGAAGAGCTCTCTTAAGTATTTGGGCCATTTTGCCTCTCTTCAAGCTCACAATACCGAAACAGCTGCCACACAACAGGCTATAGCAGCATTTTGACCACCCAGATCAGTCAGTCAACAAAGAACTGGATACAGAGTGTTCTGGTGCCTTCAGAAGGATGTAACAAGCTGCCTTAGCCAAAAGCCCTCATCCCTTCCCCAGAGCTATAGTTCATCAGATAACTTAATTCGCATTCATATGGCAGCTTTTCTCCTATGATCCCCAAACCATTTTGCAGGCTGTAAATCCAGTATAATTTATGTATTCATATGCAACCTCTGGCATACAGCCACACCACAGCCAGGAGCAATACTCCCTGTTTGCCAAGAGGCAAAGGGGATTCCCTCTGCTGACCAGAGAAACATCGCATGCTAAACAGCAGCAATTTTCTTATACTGCAATAAGATCCCAATTACTGCTTAATTTTGCCAGCTGCTATGAATCACCCGGAAAAGATTAACAGTAAATCTTGGGGGGGTTGTTCTCTTTACACTAATCACCTCGAACACTAAGGTAACTTGAGTCACATTGTTTCAAGGTGTATTCTTCTTGCTAAGTTTGCAGAGAGCTCCTTTGCAAACAAAAAACGTTCACCTGAAGAATGGTTGAAGCCTATAGAGCAGCTGTGCCAACCTTGGCAGTATGGTGTCACCTTTTGAGAAGTGGTAGGCAAGGCCTCACCGGTGACAGGCACTGCTAGGGGGGCACTGGAGAGCTGAGAGCGCAGCAGGGAAGCAGCGGAGAGTAAGGCTTACGTGGACTTTACGTTTAGCAGCAAAAGGTTCTCAGAGTGGCAAATAAGTGAACAAGCTCTCCCCCTTCCCACTCCTTCAAAGCACTTCCCCTGGAAAACAGCTACTACATTAATTTTTCCAGGAGAGCCTGAGTATCTGGAGCAAAGAACACCATGCTACATGCTGCTGGAATTCCTTTCATCTCAGAGGATACTGCAGGTATCATTTAAATCAGATACTTACACGCTTCCACTTTTTGTTTTCCCAAAGTCCAGATGTTTGAGTGTTACTATCACTGCCTGGAGGAGAGCAGAAAAGCAGGATGAAGAGCGTCAGGAGGAGTGGGCTCGAGTTCAAGAAGTCTGTGCTTGAAATCCATTAGTATTCAAGAGGCTTAAGTGCCATGATGCTCAATTCATTTTATCACAATGACTTCAATAGCCTGTTCTGCCACTGCCAGTCAGATAATCAAGGACAGAGCATTTTAGTTAGAGAACTGGCACGGCTACACCACCGGTTGTTTATTACAGGTGTGAAATTTTATGGCAATAAAAGAGGTTTTTTAAATGAAAGCCCAGAATTTTCTTCCTTTAGCCTGGCTGTTTTAATTTACTGAAAATGAAAGCAGGACATGCTATTTCCCCTTTATTTACAATAATGCTACCTCACAGGGAGGCACATCAATCACACACATACTGGCCTTTAAAACAAAATCCTCTGTTCAAGTGAAGGTAAAGCAAACCAGTCCACATACAAACACACCTGACAGCACAAGGCTTTCAGGAACCGCTGGAATCACAGACACAAAAAGGCATTTTGGTGTCCTCTCACTATCTGCTTGATCTGAATGTTACAAAGAGAAGGCAGAAAGTTAAAGACCAGATCTAACTTGCAGTCTAAATGATACCTTTGACATCCATCATCAAAAAGGACCTCAAACCTGTGTGTTGGTTTTCTGTATAAATTCCATTTCACGTTGGCCTAGAGGGAATCATCTCTCCAGCTTGTTACTAGCTGGTGGCAACACTGGGGCAGAAACCTGAACGCCACATTCACCTAGACCAGCAACAGAAAAATATTGCCACATTAGAGTTCAGGTAGATTAGAGAAGGCTGGATCATCTCTGCTAACACACACACAAAAAGCCAAACCCAACAACAGCACAACAACAAAGGTCTTGAGTTCAGAATGAATGACAGAAGGTAGTTTTTGATCTGTGAAATGCCAGTAAGACACAGTCCTCTCATAAGTGGATGCTGGCTTGCTCCCAAGCCTGGGAAAATCATCACAGCTAGAGAAGAACACCTTGTTTCTGTGCCAAACTGCTTTGTGCTCAGGGGTTTCTTCGGAAAAAGAACCAAAGAACACCAACACCTTACAAGTCAAAGCACAGAGATAACTGTGTTTTTGGACAGGAAGAGGGAGAGGAACGCATTTCAGTTCCATCCCATCCCGTGCAAAGTCTGATCCCAAAGGTATTAAAGCAGCCATGTTACAAATGCAGCTCATCATTCAGTTCCTAATTCCCTAGCCATAAGGCACTTCCCACTTTGCAGCAGGTCACAGCTTGTATATCATTTATGCACAGTCTTGCACACACACACTTCTACACAGGGTCACACACGTGAGCAATGCAATGTTTTCCCCATGTCATCATCACTGAAGTCCAGCAAAAAGCCAGACTAAAGGCTAAAGCCACAGTATTAAAAAGCAGTATTTGTGGCTTTTGTCTGCACAGAACAGAACCTGAGTTGTAGCAAGTGCTCGCTACTACAGTACCATGCATCATAAGGCTTCCCTGTTGTGTCTGAGGCTTGGCTTTGCTCTTTGCAGATCTCAGTCACTCTTAAGCAGGCTCTCTGCCACTTATCTCCCACATCCCACATTTTGCAAGTCTCTCTCATGATTACTTTTTCCCTATCCTTCCAGAGCATTCACCCAATCGTTCCTTAGAGAAACCATTCCAAGCCAGAACAGAAGAGTTGTCCAGCAGAGCTGGGAAGGGCAACTTGAATACAGCAGCCACCTTGACTCCTGGCTTCAGTGTGCCTCTAGGAGTGAGGAAAGGTAGCCTTCTGCTGACTGCATCGTTTGCAACTTCAGGCTCAGTACCAGTGCCCAAGTACTGTGCTAGTGGTACAAGGGAGAACACGACTGGTGCAAGTCCTAGAAGACAGCAGAACAGCAAAACTTCTCACCACACTTTGTTTCTGCACTACCTGAGTTTCCAGAATATGCAGCTATCTTGAAGGGTGCACACCAGTGCCAAACAGCTCCCATTTCCTGAGGGTGACTCATTATTTTAAGCCAGTTTTTATTCTTGGTTCATCATCTCTGACCTTTTCTGAATTCTGCCTACTGCTTGTTTACATCTGAGCTTACCAGGAATACAGTTTTGTTTCATCAAGCTAGAATTCAATACTCAAATCAGCTCAGGAAAGAACTGGACAGAATGAGGAAGTTATTCAGAAGCTGAGTGCCGAGCACAAGAACTTGATGCTTTGGAAGTATTTTGAATCATCTGATTTCACTCTGTCAAACACTTCTGTTTCCTTACCAACAAATACCAAAAGAAAAAAATCAAACCAAACCAACACCACACACAGAGAAGACCCTTCTTTCTCTTTTCCTAGAGGCCAGCACCAAGCTACAGATCTTCTTTTTAAATGCTTACCCACTAGGTAATTTCACCAGAATTGAAAAAGAAAGGATGGAAAAGCAAATGGTGCTAGCATAAGGGAGTCTGTCTTATCACTAATATTTTCACTGAGACAAAAACAGATAGAAGCTAGATGAATACCAGACAAAGAGTGACATCATACAGATGTAGAATTTGAATTCATCAGTCTGCTATTGCATCAGCCTTTTGCCACTAACAGACAACAATTTTCTCTGGAAATGGCAGATTTTTGCTTTGGGTGCATGCATGCCCAGACAGAGGCTGAATGCAGTACTGGAATGCTTTAGAGAACATTTTGTTGGGGGAGATTAAGCCCAAAGACCCTAAGAAGCAAAATTTGCAGAGAAGATGCAACCAACTTTTCCCAGAATAGAGGTGAAAAGATCCATAAACACTACCCAGAGCTTAAATCAGTACTGCTCCATTCCAGCTGTAAATTATGGCAGTCCTGCTATCTGCTCCAGTCTGTTCCTGTAATGCATCATTATTAATAGTCACCACCATTCTGCTCTTCCTTTACATCTCCTGTCTGGAAATATCAGTCTTTGGCAAGAAATAAATTAATCAGCTGTTCCTGAGCCACCCTTCTCAACCGCAGCAACCTATTACCTGCTTTGCAGCATGGTTTAGGTAGTCCCTGCAGGGCCAAGGACCACATTGCCTATAACACTGTGCAAGCAAACCAGAAAAGACAATCCCTGCCTCAAACCATCTGAGTGTAAGCAAAAAAAGGAATGGAAGGTCAAAATCAAGTTCAAACAGATTCCTGTATAGAAGCCAAATAAAAGGAGGACTTCACTGAGTCAGAGGCCTTCAGCAAACTTTCTGCCCCCAGGATAAGTTTTTCTGTAATAACATAGCTAGCTTTTAAAAATAAATAATGGCTATTCGATGCTGTCATGGATAAAATATGTCTTTCCATAAAGTCAGATAAAGTTGCCTTTAGTTCTTGCCTTATATACTCAGTTTCAATCCTGAAGTGTAACTACAACCTGTGTGGCACAACCAAGGCAGAGTTTTGTTTAGTAATACACAGTTTCGCATGAGTGATAAAAGATTCTCAATGTCTTCTAAGCATAGCTTAGTCATGAGGACTGTCTGCAGGACTTGCTTCTAACATGCTGATGATTTGCCTTAAAAAGATCACAGCAGTACTCAACTAACTAAGCTAAGTTAGTGTGGCTAACTAACTGCAATGGCAGCCACAGGAAGCAAAATCAAAATGGACCTTCTAAGAAGTGTTTTAAAAGTAATAAAGTATTTGTTAGCTCTTATTTCTTCCCATTACTGTCATGTCCACGAGTCCTGGTAAGCCCAGACCCCACTCTGCTGGGTGCTACAATCAGTTTATGAACCAAGCCTGCTTCACCAAGAGTGCATGCTGATGATGCCACTACAGCAGCAGGGCAGCATTACCTTAGACAACGACAAATGTGGAAGTTTTATAAGCTTGCTGTATTGTTAGTAAAAGCAGCCCTGTTACTTTGGCAACTGCTGAATCACTTGGGAATTTGATAAAGAAACCCAAACGTTACTTGGACTTGCACATTTGCAATCAATTTAGGGAGAACAGCTGAAGTTTTGTTTAGTGCTTTGGCTTCTCTCAAAAAAATCACACATTTTCTCCTTATGACTGTGACCCTGAAAACTTCATCTTTTTAATAAATCAGCTCTTGGGACAGAATTAAGGCAGATCATGTCTCATTCCCACGCCACTTTGATGCACCATACACATCTAATAATCCATCTAGGGTCTCGGGCAGAAGTAGAAGTACCAAATAGGTGCTAATGGCACCCACAGCATGGGGATGTGTTACACTTGTGGGCCAATATTTATTACATGTGGGTTTCAGAAGCCAACAATTTAATTGCTGGGATCCTCTGAACCTGAAACATACAGTACTGCATGTGCTTGCAAGTATGCAAGTCTGAGATGATGACTCAATCAGAATCTTAACTCTGAATTTCCTTCCAGGTAAGCCTCCACTGAGATAACACAAGGGCCTTAGTGTTTAGTTTTACAGGGTTAGGACAGAACTAAGTAGCAAATGTGTTTTTTTTTTTTCTCTTAATTTGTTACTGGAAATAAAGGAGAGCAGAACATGGGAAGTTTTTTTTTTTTTTTTTTTTCTTTTATAGAAGTTGCAGAGGAGAAGAATTTAAGTGTGTTTCCCTCTGAGCATGAAATGCCCATTAAAAAATCCTCCTTGAACCTACTTAACTCTTGCAGAAGGGGCTCACAACGAGAGAGATAAAGTAGAAGAGACTGTTCACACACACACATTCCAATACCCCAGACATGTCTGAGCAGGAAAATACACAGCTCAGGATCCATGCAGAGCCCTGTGTGCTCAGCCCATATTTAAAGCTCCACATTTTGTCTCACACCAACATTTCAGTTCATTCCATCGGTCCTCAGCAGAAACCTAAAGGAAAGCAGGGAGTGGAGGCCGGTCCATGGTCAAGGCAGCAATCAGACTCCTGCCTTGCCCCCTGCCCCTCGACAGGAGGCAGTGGACAGGTGGCTGCCCAATGTGGCTGCCTGCTGCCTCAGCTATTCCCCCAGCCCTGCAAGTGCAGCAGCCAAAGAGGAAGATGAATCACCTGGCTTGGAAGTATTCCTGAGATGAAGGAAGCCCAAGCCCAGCATCCAAACACCTTCTACGGAAGAAAGAGAAGAGTCACTGTTATAGGTGACTGCTTCCAAAGGGAACAGAAGGCCAAACATGCAGTCTTGGGCTCTTCAAAGGGAAGTCTGCTGTCTGCCCAGGAAGGAGGTAAAGGTGTGGTAAGAAAGCTTCCTACCCTGGTACAGCCCACAGGTTACTGTGCGCTAGGACACACTCGCAGAGAGTGATCGCTCACTGGGATGGCCTGCTGCTGGAGTCCCCATCCCTGGAGGTGTCTAAGAGGAGGCTGCATGAGGCACTCAGTGCCATGGGGTAGTTAATTAGAAGGGTTAGGTGATAGGTTGGATTCAATGATCCTAGAAGTCTTTTCCAACCTGGTTAGTTCTGTGATTCTGTGACGAGAGGCAATGGATGTAAACCACAGCACAGGAGGTTCCACCTCCACATGAGGAAGAACTTCCTTACTGTAAAAACAAAACCAAACCCAATCAAGCAAGCAACTTGCTGTGCATGCATGTTGACTTACAAATTGTTGCTTCCCGTAGCAGTTCAAAAGAGGCTTGTCATTGACTCAAGCAAGCATCCCAGAGGATGCAGGCAAAGGCTGCAGTAAGAGAGAAAGGAACAAAGTGAAGCCTCACTACTGTAGAGCAGCACTTCCCACTCTGATCTAGACAGGGTGCTTAGGGCCACATTCTGCTGCAAGCAGAAGCTGTTATCTGCAGCTCAAGCGCTCCATAGGCACAGAAAACGCTGGCACAGCCTCCAGCCTGCTGTCTCTGCACTCCCTCCCAAGAGGGCACAGGCAGAAGCACTCTATGCAGGAAGGTAGCATGCATGCATACTCCTTCCTGTGGCACCACATTTCCTACACAGCAAGATGCACAGCAGCACCTCCATTTTCTTTCCCAGCTTTTCTGGCTCTCCTACCTGTCACTGAGGACTCTGGAATAAGAAAAAAACCCAAAGTCCCACAAGTGAAGACATGAATCCCCTCAAATATCCCCAGGGTAGTTCTACAAGTTTCAGATACCGCTTTAAGTGGCATTCCAGAAGTCTTTTTCTCACATCAAAAGACAACCAAACCAACCAACCAGAAAGAAACCCAGCAGTACCACCACTCTCTAGGAGAAGAGGAATCCCACAGCCCTCTTGCACTTCAGCAACACACAACCACTGCTTTCTTACACAGAACCCATTCTTTGCTCAAGCTTTCTCTCTGTGTACATCAACTCCAGCGCAAGACCAGAATCTCTTTTTTTTTTTTTAAGGTTGAAGAACAGAAGCAGAAATGTTTAGCTGCATGTGCTTACAAAAAATACCTTCCACTTTCTGACTGCTTATGCACAGAGCAATTCACAGCAGCTAAAGACAGGAGAGAGCTTTTGCTAATAAGTGAATGCAAGCAATTAGCCAAGTGATGAGCAGAAGAACTCCTTTGCTTTCATACAGCTTATCAAGATGATTGTGCACTGTTACACACTTGTAATTTATATAAAAACCCAGTAGCCACTTGGCAAGATTTACATCTAGAAATAGCAACTTAATCACATATGAAAGATCAGGGGAACTGGAGTCCTCAGGACATGATAAACTTCTAACCTCCCACTAACCTGCCTGAAACTTGCCTTTGGTCATGTTAAATGTTCACTAAAAATAACTTTTAAATCTCTGTTTCTTTATTAAGCTCATTTCTCTAAACAGAAGCATGGAATTTATTAGAGTTATCGTGTGAATGCTTGCACAGCAGAGGCAAGCAGCTTGCAAGTTCAGCAACCTTCCCTCTGCAGTGATGTAAATGCTTGAAGCAAAATTCCTAGTGGGTTCTTGGCCAGGCAGAAACAAGCTGAGTGGAAGACATTAGAGATTTCATCATGAGAAAGCCCTCCAAAAGTCAAATGTTAGTTTACTCCCTAAAATAACCAGATTACTGCATTCACAGAATGACCTGTATGTAGTAGGCCCATCAAGTCTAGGGTACCCTGCCCTGTCGCTTCAGCATCACCTTTCTGGCAATACAACTCTTGTGCTTAACAGAGACATCATCTTTGAAGTTTGACCTCAAAATGTCCTAAGTTTCAAATGCCAAGCACTGTGACTATGTAAGTGTCTAATCTGAGGCAATTCTGGAGTGATTGCTGGTTTACACACAACAAAGTTCTTAATCAGCCACGGCCTCTCTCAGGAACCCCAGTCCTTCCTCCTTTAAAAACCTCTTCCTGGTCAACAACCAGAAAAGACCAGAAGTTGTTTATTTGCTAATGGATGCTGAGAAACTTGTTCTAAACCTGTCTGTGCCTGCCTGCCCTACAAACACCTTAATGGCAACAGGTCCATTTCATGCACTCCTAAGGACTGGGGCTAAGAGCAGAACGGTCACAAATTGTCTCATAGCTGAGCTTATAAAAAGCATAGACAGATTGCCAAGCTGCACTGGATCTGTGAGCAAGCCTCCTTGTCAACATTCCACTTCAGAGAACAAGGGAAATCGGTGGTTTAAAAAAGAAAAATAAATTTAGGGTGCCATGTAGAGCAGAGTTTTTTGTCTTACTGGAGAAAGTTATATAATTTTGCCACTTAATTTGAACTCTACTTAGAAAGCTAAGATGCATTTCATCCATAAACAGTTACTCTCCATTAGTCCTCTTCAAAATAAAGAATCTCTTGGGAACTGTAGCCTAGGGGGGGGGGTTTTCTGGTTTATGTTTTTTGTTAGTCATTTATCTGTTTCCTCTAAAACACAAGTAAGTGGAGGGTAGCAGTTAAGCCCAGCAGCTGATGTGCATGGTTGGGGCATTATACAAATCTACCGTCTGATAGCTGTGCCAAGGCTGAACCTCACTTCCTGCTGTCAGCTGCTTGCCAACCATGACATTGTCCCACCATTAGCAAAGCACATCCTGAGTGTCCAGCACCTGCCTGGGCCTTTCAGCATGCTCTTTAGTCCACTTCTGAAAGTCAGGCTGTGCTTGAAGAAAAATGAAACAAAACATACAATTGGATCCAGGGAGATTTAGGAGGGGAGCAAAAGAGTAGATGCTCAGACTTCAATAGGTTAAATCTGGAGCTCAGTAATAGGTGTCCTGTTTAAGATAAACTTGCAGTAATTGAGAAAGCAGAGGCACTTACACTGCAAGTTTATTATATCCGGAGTTGAACAGCAATGCAGCCTGCCCAGTTTTTCCAGAAGCTCAGGCAATAAGCACTACTGGGATTTACAACAATAATTGTACAAAAGTGGTAATAGGAACAATCCTTTTCCTACAAACATGACTGAAATCTTAAAGCAGGGATTCGGTGCTGCAAGTTTTTATTCTTTTCTTAAATCATGCCACAACTAGCCAGCTCCCTGCTCATTTTCTTTAATCATCAAAACGCAGAAGGATTCTTACAATCATCCTATTTGAAACCAAATCTGATTTAAAACACCAGCTGTAAACATTAATGAGTTTAAGCCATAATGATGATGGCTCACCCGCAGCTCCATCAGTAACCAAATCTGTCTTAATTCACAGCAGAATTTCTAGCTAATTTGCACGATGCCACAAGGAACCACAGAGTTGTGCTCAATTAGTGTCTCAAATAAACTATCAAGACAGGGAATAACACATTTCTAATAAACATTGCCTCTTATTGTGATTCAAATCTGTGCCTGAAAGTCATTTATTCGCCAGAAGGCTGCCATTTCCCAGCAATTTAAGATATGGGAGTCAGATGTATTCTGAGGTAAGGAAGCTGAAGAGGAATCATTCGCTCCCACAAGGCTGCTGCTTCACTGAGTGAAACCATGACACAGCAGGTCTCAGCCTTGGAAACTACGAGAGGAAGCTTCTCAAAGCAAACCACAGCAGCTCACCTTCTCTCTTCTGTTTCTGCCTCAAGATAGTTATAAGGGACAGTAATTTCTTGCCATCTTATACACACTTAGCAATTTTGTTGTTCGCTTCAAATAATTACAGGCAACAGCCCCTCAAACACTTGATTCTTGACCGAGGGCCAGGTGCCCATAACAGCTGTGCTGTGCTGAGCTGCCCGAGCAGGCTGAACCTAACAGCCTGCATTGCCTTTCTGCAGCCCTCTAAAACCCTGACCTGAGAAACACAAACAAGGTGAATTTCAAAAGGGAAAAACTGCGGGAGTTTACAACCAGGAGCAACATCGACATGTGCTCTCTCATTCAGGGAACTGTGTCACTTGCAAAGTTCTCCTGGGCTTCCCAGGGGCAAGCTCTGTTTGGTGATTTCCAAGATATTTTGGCTGCAAGTCTATTGAATTCAGAAATAAGTTAGAAAAGAAACAATCTACAAAGAAGCTGAATCGTTCCAAAGTGTTTTAGCTGAAGACACAGTAGAATTCTGCAAACCATGCTGCCCAGGTTTGCTGCCAGGGCAGTCTGCAGGAGCCTGTGCAAATCTGAGATAGTGGCTGATGGGAAACTAAGAGCTGACTGCAACCAGACAGGCCATGTTGTAATTCACCTGAGTTTGGGGAGGGAAATAAGTACGTTCTCTCCAAAGGACACAATCACACACATATGCAATGCACACTTGCTCTGGCATACAACAAATTCACACCAACCATCCTGCCATCATTAATCTGAATTGGAGGACTTCTTCACTGACCAGCTGATAGAGCCTTATGAGGAGAAGAGGACTTTGGAGCAGAAGAGTCATGCAATTCACAGGAAATTCAGGTACTATCTGAAAAGAAGCCTTCATTTAAATTGGACATAAACCCTCCTCATTATTTCTGTTACTCATCCAGCCCAGAGAAGGGCCATGAGGATGATCAAAGCGCTGGAGCTGCTCTCCTATGGAGACAGACTTAGAGAGCTGGGGCTGCTCAGTCTAAGAGAGGAGAAGGTTCCGAGGAGACCTTATTGTGCCCTTCCAGCATCTGAAAGAGGCTACAAGAAAGCTGGGGAGGGACTTTTTTGCGGGAGAATGGAGCAAAAGTAGAAGTGGGTAGATTCAGATTGGATGTTAGGAAGAAGTTCTTCACCACGAGGGTGGTGAGACCTGGAATAGGTCACCCAAAGAGGTGGTGGAAGCCCCACACCTGAAAGTTTTTAAGGACAGGCTGAATGTGGCTCTGAGCAACCTGATGTAGTGTGAGGTGTCCCTGCACATGGCAAAAAGGTTGGAACTAGATGATCCCTGAAGTCTCTTCCAGCCCTGACAATTCTGTGATTTTACTTATGCTGACCCAAGGAGCTATGGGAAAAAAACAACCAAACAACCAAACAACCAAAAAACCCCAGACCAGAAATATTTTAGTATTATTGTTGAAAGATAAAATAATATCCCTGTGCATTGAGGGAAAAACAACATCTTCAACATACACACATACACCCACTGTCCAGGTTTGAGCTCCATAAAGCAGCTTTAGGTGATCCACAGATCACCCAGCAAAAGTCATTTCCTGCAAGAAGTGTATTGAAACGCAGGGAATGCAGAACTGTAGCTCTCCTGTAAGAAAGCTGTTTCAAAGTGAAATATGCAGCATTCTGAACTTTTCCTAGCAATGCTTTTTGCCTAATAAGTTTCTGTCTTATAAAATTACCCCAGACATGATCAGGACTGTTAGAAGCTACAAAATAAATGGGGGCCTTGGTGAATCATCAGTTTAGAGCTCCAACTTGTGCTTTCCAGGTTTATTTCCAAATTAATGTTGGTGATTTACCACAGTTCTTTCCAAACGTGGCCTCTAGGTAACGAGGCTGTCACACATATGGTCTGACTCTCTAAAAGGCCTGTTAGGAAAGAAAGGAGATAAAGAAATTAGAAAGGAAATTCCATCACTGTTTTCATGCTTTTTAATTTGCTCACCCCTGCATTTGTTTGCATTAACTCTAAAGGAGGATTACAAAAATGCTCTCCCAGAATGTGGACTAAAAGGAAAGGAGCTCCAAACCTGGAGAGTATCTGAAAGGGGCCTCTTGTGAAATTAATTCTTCCATGCCACTCTTTGAAACCCTTTCCCTGGTCTGGCTGCTGGGCCTCCACACACAATTACCTATTACTACAGCTTATCCCAAATACTTTCACCATCCTGTCACAGCAGTGATTAGGAAAAAAAACTTACTTCATGTCTCCATTTTGGTAACAGATCCATTAGCAGGATCCTACTTCTCTTCAGAACAAAGTGAAATGATTTTCAGTTTCTTAACACATCTTCACTGTATGTGGGATTTGGAAGATCCACCTTAGTAACTTCTCTGCTCTCCACAACAGAGGTGCTCTGCAGGATGCTCAGGCTTTAGTGATTGCAGTTTTATTCTGCAGCCCTGCTTTGACAAATATTAAATGCTTTCAGCTTGCTAACAGCACGCATGTAAACCAAGGCTCTGGTAAAATTTGCACGTTTTATACACTAGAAGAGGTAAAATTAAAGCAAAACACTTTTCACAGCAGTTACTGTTAGACAGCCTTTGTTATCCTCTTGAAGTGAATTCCAAAGAGCTAAGCCAAAGAGAGCACTTAGGGTAGGCACTCGCAGGAATTGGAATTGCCTATAAAGTGGCGTGGAAGACCTTTTGTTCCTGTGACAGTGATGCAGCAAGTCTCATTTCTTTGCTTATCATCCCAGCTGCATCCTCCCCTTTGGTGGTATTTGTTTTCATGAGTGTGTCCCAGCCACCCCACTACTGGTATTTTGACTTGAAAATAGTTGTGTGTCACCATCCATCACAGAAAATCCCAAACGGTCTGACTCATGCAAGGGAACAAAATGGAGAAAGGGAGACATCATTTTCATACATCCAAGGAGTCATAAAGACCATGAATTAACCCAAAACGCCCAAAGGGAAGAGTCCCTGTGTCTTGTCAGGTTTTGGACCAAGATCTAAAGGAGTAACAGAACACACCTTAAGCCACAGTGCTTCAGGGAAGGAAAAAATAAACCCCCACAGTTTAGCAATTACACTGCTTCTGAATGGCAGAACTGGAAAATCCAGAGGCTGAAGAATTGCCAAGGGAAACAGTGGAATTTGCTAGAAGCTTTGAATTGCAAATGCAAGGGGAAATCCTCTTCTGGAAAACACATTCAAACTCTAGGTACAGAGTGCGCAATGCCAAGAGAAAGCTGGCACTTTTCCCTCCTCTTTGTCTTTTACCCTCTTTTTCTGTCTCCCAACTTCACCTTTTCTTGTTTGTTTTCCTCCATTAGCCATACTTTGCAGTTGCTGTAACACTTTCTTTACTGAGAAGAAATAAAAACATCATTCTGCACACCATCCTTAAACAGAAGGGCTTTGTTTTCCCCAGGGTATGGGGAAAGCACTATAAAAGTTCCCCCACATTAGCACCTGTCCCACAGAGTTCTTCCTGTCTATTGCTATTTCTGGTGTTTTTCTTTGCCTGGGGCATGAGACTCTATTATGGTTTTTCTGGTTTAGGTTATTTATCACTATCCATCTCCAACAGCAGTGGGAATTCCCAGAATGGCCAAGTCCAGCACAGGGCACTTTTGCTGCACACCACCACCACCACCACCACTACTCTGCTTTCACACTCCAGTCCCACGTACCAGAGGCAGCTGATTGGAGAGTTCCAAGAACCAGGGAGAATCTTCAGAGCAGAAGCCCAAACAGCCATGGGTGTAAATAAGCAAGGAACAAGCTGTTTAGTTTAATCTCGATATCTAATCTTACTGTCCAACAGAATTCAAACAAACAGCAGAGCAGGTTGCCTGCTCAAGGAGATGGCAGCGTGTCTCCAAGCGCCTCCTGAACTCACACCTGTAAACTAGCCATTAGGCTCTGAAGCTGCACCAGCAGTCAGTGGCAGCCTTCAAATAACCTCTCAAATACAAAACCACAACCAGGCATGCTGCAACTCCAGCCCAACACAACTGGACATGTGCTTCCCATTAATGTCTAACCATTACCTCATCACTGTAGAAACTGATTTGCAGGTTCTGACTGTGCTTGGGAAAGGAGGTGAAGATCTTTCTGTTACTACATAGCCGTGTGACAAGAAGTCACACAGCTGTCAGCATTTTGTGAGCCAAATTGCCTTTCCAGGCACATCCTTCATGACATCCTATTGTGGCTTCCCCATCACAAAGTTTTAGTCAAATCAATTTAAACTGACTAACTAATGCAGGGAGTGTTGTGAAATCAAGGGCTAAGTGCAACCTGCCTCCATACCAGTAACTAACAGGCTGCTCCTAGGCTTTTGCCAGCAGGGCACCTGAAATCAAACCAGCCCTTCTTTGGCTAAATACAGTCAGTGAAAAAAACAAAAGCCTAGCCTTAGCAAGTGGGTGGAGAAACCTGAAAAATAACCAAGACTTTTATCATGTGCAAAGTGCCAGCAGACTCCTAGGCTGTAGCAATCAAATCTAGATTATAAATATTATTGTTTGGTTTTCTGATCAGAAGAACCAGGATACAATTGTGCCAGTAAGAGCCCATCCAGGCACCTTGCTGTGTCAGCGTTGCCAGCAGAGCCCTGCTCGGGACCGGGGCCACTCAACCTAACAGCCTCATACAGTTCTTTGGACACTTCCTACTCGAGGCAGGACCTAATGTGAAGTGGTTACTCCAAACTATAACACCTACAGTCACAACCAGAAGGGTTAAACGTGCTCTGTAGTCCATGCCTTTCCAGCAAACCACGGAAAACACGTTTCCATCTGCTTTCTTCCCGGCTGCCTTTCTCTTCCTTTGGCCTCCTGAGATATATCTGTTAGGCAATGCAAGCTGATGGCCAGCTGTCAAGATAATTGTCACCCACATATATTCTGGGTAGTTTCTGACTATCTTTGCAACCTTTGACACTTCTCCACATGCATACAGGCATTTAGTACCTTGCATATAATGCCTCTTTGGTTTGCCATCACGTGGGACACGATGCAGGTGAAGGAAGAGTTTTCAAGCCAGTCTTGCTGTGGCGCACAGCAATTTTAATTTTGTGTGTGGCTCTCTCAGCAGGCTGTGAACACAAGATAAAAATCAAGTGGCAGACCGTGGGGCAAATGCATCCCACACAGCATGCTGCAGTGCTACAGAAACTTCATTTTGCTTTGGTTGTTCTTGTGCACCACTGAGAAATGAGAAATGCAGCGTCCAGCCAGCCCAAATATTCACTGTGCGCCTTTGTATTTTCTCCAGATTTTTGCCTTTCAGAAAGTAGCTTAGTTGGACAAAGAGAGGTCTTTGTCTCACCCTTGATTATGAAACTCAAATGACAGCCTCTGCCGTAGGTGTTGCTTCTGCCTTTCCTCCCTGCCTCTTTCATTTCCCTGCCCTGCTGCCACACTGGGGTGAATAATGCATTTTTGTGTGAATTTCTATGGATTAGGCTTCAAATTAATTCCAGCCAGTTGTACAAACTCTGCCAACTCAAATTGCCAAAATGCACTTGGAGTTACTGTGGCAGTGTAGTATTTTTACAGGTGAGTATATACCATCAGCATGTCCAGGATTTGCTCCAGTCCAGGCAGCAAGCACACCCAAACACCGTTTCACAACAACTGGCAGTAGTAGCAATTAATGCGAAGGATCCCTGAGGCCTTTCAACCTTCTCTCTCAGGTTTTGATGGTGGAAACAGCCACAACCTCTGTGCCACTGAACCAGCTATGAAACTAAGGGGTGGGGGAAGCATTTAAACCTGACATTGGGGATTCTCAAAACTCTCTAATGAGCTCTAGATAAAGCAGAGAGGCTTTCACCGAGGATTTCAAGAAACACTTCCCCCCACTCCTCCTCAATAGTTCTCTTGAGGGCAGAGCATTTCTGTCTGCCTGTAGACAGATGACACCCAGTAACAGCTCCCGGAGAAGCCAGGGGCACTGATTGCCAATGGGACTGCTCGGTAAGGATTTGTTGTGGGAGTGTTTGACCCTCTTCTTTGCCTTGGTCTGTATTCGTACGGAAAATGGTGACAAGAGTTTTAGCTCTGCTTTGTTGTTTGTTTGCTGCAGATCTACCAGCTGCTCCAGAGCAGCTCAGAATTATTAGCTTGTTCAAATAATGCAGCTTTATGACACTACTTAAATCAACTAATCCCTGAGAGAGGCAGCAAAAGGTATTGGTTGGAGCAGGGGTTGGGAGTTAAAATGTTGCGATATTGGATGAATCATTCAACCTTCTCAAACCCAGACCTTTGTGTGCTACCTCAGAAACAAAGCATCCCCTCGGCAAAGCACTTTAATATCCTCTAACAACACAGCTTGTCAGAACTGCAGCAGGATATCAAAAGACCAGGAAGAATTTGCTTCTAGTTTGACTCCGGCTCAGGGATTTCAAGCTATCACTACAGGAGGGGCTCCTTGTTCAATACCCCAATCTAGTGCATGGTCCATGACAAAAAGCACTTCTCCAAAATACGTACACTGAAGAGATACTGCAGACTGAAAATTATGCACTCACATGCCTGAATGAAGCTTGCCTCTATCAGAGCTGGGCCAGACTTCAGAGAGGGCAGCCAGCAGCTGAACCCTGCTCTGCCCTGTCTGCCCCCAGAGCCAGAGTGGGATAAAGATAGGTTTCTGTTTCCAATTGACAAGTGATAATGCCGAAGTGAGTGGCTGAACTGCAGACAGGAGGCATGGGTCTTGGCTTCATGGCACGCAAGGAGCACCTACAAAGGACAGGAAGGAACAGCTCAACCCAAAGAGCCGAGGACAGTGGTGCTTCACACTGCTAAGGGAGCTCGCACGGGTTCGGCCGTGGCAGAGTCCTGGATTCGGTTTGTCCCCTCCTGTGCCTTTCCATGCATGCCCACAAGGCCTCTTCCTACCAGATTCTCATTGCCACTGGACGGGTGAAGTGGTTCGGATAGAGCCAGAGCAGGCTCAGAGCTACCTGTGCTTTCACTTAGCCACCCTTCATGCTTTACCATGGGTCTGAAATTCCTGGTTCAGGCCAGAACCAGAAGCTGAGCAGAGGAATCTTTTAAAAAATATCTCAGTCTCTGGCAAACAATGACAGGAGTGAAGCTCCTGTGTTCCGAGGTCTGCTCCTCTCCTTTGCCTAATGCTCTGCTTTACTAAAACTGCTTCACAGAATGTTTTGACTCAGCCTTACGGAAAAGATGATCACAATTTAAGATCTGGCATCTGAAGCTAATTAAAGATATAAGAAACAGCACGTGAATAAATCAATTTTCTCATTTTGTGGTATAAGGAAAAAAATAAAACCAGGAACAGAAATGTATCTGGAACAGAAGTGTTTCTGCCCCGAAAAAAACCCCCACAAACAACCAACCCCTGTTGCCACCCCCCCACCAAAAATAAATAAAATCCCCCCTGACATTTTCTGTTTATAAAATAAATGCTTTGATATGTTAAAATGTTGTCCTACTTCTACATTTTGGCCGAAATAATTCCCTGTATTTCCTAAAATTTTGCCTATTCAGTCTCTCCATTTCCCAGCAAAGTCACTTGGAATGCTTGTCCACAGTTGTGTCAGTGCTCCTTTCAAGGGCAGTGAAGTTACTCCGGGCACCGACACTATTAAACCTTTCCTCTTTTATTTACTGTGACCTATACAGTGCCTAGACCTTGGACCACTCAATTTCAGATGTTTTCTAAATATCTGTCTTTCAGAAATTTAGAAGACTTTATGAGAAATCGGAGCCAGGTGACCTGTGCCTGCATGTGAGAATTTAGGTCTGCATCAGAGCAGCTCTGAAACAAGCCCCAGAGTGAAGCCAGTCCCCACAGGCTGGTCAGACCAACTCAGCAATCCTGTCTGATTCCTTTCAGAAAGGATCAAACTGTGACCAGAGGTTATCCAACTTCCAGGCACACAACCTTTGGAACCAGTCGCTGCTTGTTGGGATAGCTTCATACTACATTTGCCATGAGGACATTTTGCCCAGACTGTATTTATTCTGAAGACAAATCTCCTAAACACAGGCCTCAGCTTCTTTAGTCAGATAACCTGCTCCCATTGTGCTGGTCTGTTCTTAATGAAGCCACAACACATCTCGTGCTGAACATCAGAACATACTATCACATCACAAACAGTTCTTGAAATTAAAACCAGTAAAAAGGGAGCAATTTGCAAAATGGATTGAAAGAAAGCAGGAGGGACAGAGCAGTAAGCCCACAAAGTTATTGAGCTTACACTTCATTCCTGCTCCGACCAAGAAGCCATTGTGAAGAATATCTCCTGTATCAGAAAAAAGACAGGGACATCCCAGCCCCTCTTAGGTGACAGTAGGTCATCTTTTCATGGAAAGACACTTTGCAGCAAGCTAGTTTCAACAAGGATTTCACCAGTACAGAGACTGCAAAACCAAACTCTGTGTGTGAGAGAGAGGAAATGCCAGCACTGCCCTGGTAAGGGGCTCCTTTTCAATAGATGGCAACTCTGAATGCTGCTTAGTGTTTTTCACATGATCTCACACAGTAGCTTCTTGGCCAGGAAAGCACTATGATGTGATTAGTAGTTTACATATGACAAATCCACTAATTGAACACTTGGAGCCATGTTCTAATAATATCAACATTTCTGTAAGCAAGGAAAAATAAAGATGAAAAGAAGCTGTCATCCAGCTCCAGGCCCAAACATTCACATCAGGGCCAAATCTGTCACAGAAGGGAGACCTTAGAGATGTGTGCACAGCCGAGATGGTGACATAAATGTGAGATCCAAAGGACGAGACATTGTAGACATCTTAGCTATATGCAGCATTTTCAGTCTAGATGCACCATGCTGAGTCTTGCTGCAACGCAACCCTGATGATCCACTGGGAACCCTGCAGACGTCAGTGGGAGAAAGAAAGAGTGAAGCAGTCCAGCTGTAGGGAAGATGATCTTCGACAGCTGAGCCACCCAAGGAGTTTGCTAGCAGCTGATAGTGCAAGTCCTGAAAACCTCCTGCTACTACATTAACTGCTAAACCTCAGCTTCTGCGATATGTAAGAACTGACCTCACCACTTGAAGATGCTCTTCTCTGCAGCTTTTCTGGTGACTGGGGCTGTGGAACAAAGGGGTGGAAGCCATGTAAAAGCTGAAAATCCACAGCAGCTCTTTTAGTTCTGTAACTCTCAGTGTAGCAGCCACAAATTTCAGCTGAACATTTGTTGTGTCAGGAATGTGCTGGTTTGCTTTCTCAGAGCTAAACCAGGGGAAAGTGTATGCAGATGTGTCTCACAGATGTGTCAGTGTAAAATAAGCTAATTCTGGCTGCCGTTGGAGACTTAAGTGAGCAAAAGCCTTCTTCAGTGTCAACCCTGTTGTGTCACTGTGATGTTGCCATTACAGGATTGGAAGCAAGTTGCTTTCTCTCTTTTTTTTTTTACTGTGCTGCAAGAAAGAATTATACAGAGAGAATATTGAAAATTAGGTTAGAATTTAATAGATTTGCTCATTAAAATGCTTTTTTTTTTTTGTTCTTTGAAAACTTACAATAGCTGCTCCATAGTTAGGTAAAAAGCTGCCTAAATTATAAATGCATCTTTTCAGGCAGTGCAAGTTAAGAGCCTTATCCTTCCCAGTGACCCAGCAAAGAGGACAGCACAAGGCCTAGATAACACTTAAGTACTCTTTTAAGAAATTCAGCTCTGACAAGCTTGGACAAATCTCATACTATGGTGCAGCCTCCTCCAGAGCCTTCCTGGTTTAGAATACAAATCCTGGAGCATTTAAAAAAGGAAATTTTGGGGCACTGAAGGCAACAGCACCCAGAAGCACTGAAGGAAGCCACAATCTCCCTGCTGTGGGATTTGATCCAGCTCTGAAGTCCAGCTTTGTCAAGCAGATACCATTAGTCCTCCCTTTAGGAAGACACTGCCTCCCCATAAAACTCTGTGTATATCAAAGTCCAATGTGCATTTTCTAGGCAACAGATAGGCCTGGACTCTGAGGTAAGGTGGGTAATAGCATGCCCATTGACCTACTAACATTCTATAAACACTAAAATTGTATCTTCACAGGAGGCATTCATCACATTTACACATTGATTTTTGTAGTTGCTTTGTGCTGTTTCAAATAGAAACTTTGCTTTTCTCCTGCTGTGCCTTTTAAGATATTGAAATGCGACTGCCTAAGTACATTAACCAAATAGATTTACAGTATTTGGAGTGTGTGAAGGGGCAGAAGAGGGAAGCAGAAAAGCTACCTTCAGAAGGATTAAGGATAAAGTAAAAATGATGAGCCTTGCAGCCTCACATGTCAGGGCCAAAAGCCTTTGCGGTGTCACGTCACCATCCAGAGTCCTGCAATTCTCCAAGTGCACACTAGAAGAAATTCTGGTTTGGAACAGCTGGAATGAGTACTTCAGATAAGGCTTTTATATGAGCTACCAGAAACTTGGGTCCTTTCCTAAGTGTTTATGAAAACATGAACAAGTGCTCTTGAGAGGATCCCAGGTTCAAGTTTATTTACTCTACTGATTAGAATTCTATGTGCAGAGAATGTGCACAATGGGGCTGGGGCCATGGTGTTTTAAAACAGGACAGCTTTATAGCATTTATAGATTAAACGTGAGGGCTGACTCCCTAAATTCCCCCGCACCAGAGCCTGCAGCATTCCAGATATCCAGCTCATGCTCCAACTTAAATAGATCAATACCAAAGCAAGAAGTCTCCAGTTATTCCAAGTATGCTTTGTTCTTAACAAGGTGCAATAAATTACTCAAGGATTACAGGCTTTTCATATTAAGAAACTGCAAACTTTTGAGATTTTAAAGCTTACCATTCTTGTGCACAGAGCCAGACCAGATCTGGAGGCTGGGTGCCCACTGTGTGGAGAACCCTGTGCAGTCAGGGGTAATTCTGGTGGGTATCCATTGCTGGATGCCACTTAGCACATACTGCATTTAGGCAGACTGCTTAAAGAACAAACAAGAGAGGAGAAATGGGCTGGCAGACAGGCAGGAACTCTAGTTAGCACTACCTGTTATGACTGAAGAGATGCAGATGTTGGTGAAACCACTGTAAAGGTGAAGGAAGGATCCCTAGGCACTGAGTGAAGCTTGGGTGGCTGGGATCCAGGGCATGCTGCAGCTGCCCCAGGTTTTACAGAACAGTGTGTGGGAAAGAAAACATCAACTTCTTGTTCTCTGTGTGACTGCTCATCGGCAAGACCAGACGACTCTTGTATTGTGTGTTGCTAATGCTAGGTGGCAATTGACAAAGGGCACCTATGTGCTAGGCAACTGCACGGAGGACAGCACCAAAATTTGTGACAAGTGAAGGTGGTGGCATTAATCAGGAGACAAGGACCTGGAAGGAACTGGATCTCTGAATATGCAAAGTGAAGCATCTGCAGAAAACCTCTCACCTTTCTGAACAGGGAGGACTCTTATGAACAATTAATGTCTCACTGACTTGAATCCTAAATTCTACTAGTTCTGCCCTTAATTGAAAACCAGAGGTTTATAACTTAATTAGGACATATGGACCCAGAAAGGTAAACAAACTTTTCATTTATTCATATATTTCAGTTAGTTGCAGTTGTATCTTTGTCCATTTCACTAACCTTTGTAAACCTGAGGGAGAGGTGCTGGCTTATGGCAGTCTTACGACTGATTTCCCTGCTCCTGTGGCAACACTTATGTCAGCAGTCGTGTTCCAGAGGCAGTATCAACAAATTACACAGTGCAGTTGCCCAGGTAACTCCTAATTTATTCCTGCACAACAGAATTGTTGTGTTTAAATGGCTATAAACTCCTTTTGGTGGCTGTTGTGAAAAGGTGTATCTCTCTGTGTGTCTATGTATGTGTCAAATAGGAAAGATGCTTTTCCAGCTTCAGTTACCTGTCTTACAGTTACAGAACCTCAGTCTCTCATCACAGAGAGCATCTTCTCCACGTGAAGGAAGTGATGGTCCTTCTTGCTCAGGAAGAGACATTCTCCACAACTGGCAGCTCCCCTCTTCAGGCACCAGCTTTGTTAAACAGCTAATAAGAGCTCTCAGAATTCCACTTTATGGCTCTCTCCTGGACATTAGGAAGAAAATATAAAGCAAACACAGGATTTTTATCCTATTCATCTCAGTTCTGACAGAAAATCAGAATGGTTCCACAAAGCTATTTATGTGAAATAAACTACCTCATATTCATCACTCTCTGAATAAGCGTTTAAAATAAACAGTAAGAGATAAAACTCATGTAAAATACATATGCACCTCCTTAGAAAAAGAAAGCACAACAAACCTTTGAAGCAGTTTCTTTCAATGATACTTAGCAGAAAAAAAAAAAAATCTAAAACTGAGAATGCTTTCATCAAATTTAACAAACAAAAAAGAACTTAATTTTAATCCCGTGACAATCTGAGAGCCTAACAATGAAGTAAAGCATCCATAACTCCATTTAACTCTGCTTGATGTGAAGGTTTTATTTTGTGATTATTTTAGTGCATCAACCCTGATGAATAATGGAATTTTAGCAAAAGAGCCCCTATTGAGTCAAGCTTCATTGACATCTGACTGGTAGTCTAAAAGCCTGCAGAGAGGGTCCAAAGCGATGCACCATAGCCTCCCAGCAGGTCATTAAGGCATTACCCAATTAGAAAGCAAGGCTGAGGAGTGGCACTGCTCACAGCAGAGCAAACATAATTGATTTTTATTTCAATGGGGGAGAACCTCCTTGCTAAAGAGCTTTAGCATAATTTCTTATTTAGGAGAGGTTTAAAGAGATTTGCTCTGAAGTATTTAATTGCAAAACCTGGGACAGCCTCTGGCAATGTGCACAAATTAAGGGGCAGTTGACTTCACTCATTCACATTCAAACTAGAAACTGCCTTGCTGCTCAAAAGTGGCATGAATATTTCTGAGCAATAGCATCCCACACCAGCTGTGCACTTGGATCTGGCTAACAGCAGCCCTGGTCTCACTGTGAGCCATGCAAGCTGGAAAAAACAGATAAAATTAAGTTCTCTTGCGAGCACCACACTTCGTACACTACACAAAGGATGTTTATTTTGATTTACTAACAGTCAGTATAGCAGTGCAATACAACTTGCAGCAGAGGCTTTTTCTGTGCTCCTTGCATTTTTAGGTCCACTGGAGACAGACAGCTGGAAAATACAATAAACTCCTCACCTTTTACAAGAACCAAAGCAACACACACACACACAAAAAATACTGGAAATATTTGTAGATAGCTATCTCCAAGCTATGTATACAGTAGACTTGGGGAAAAAAGTCTTTTTCCTCTATTCCTTTTACTTCAGTGTGCCAGATGATTCACTTTAAAAATAAATAAATAAATGTATTTCTCAGCTGCAAAGGCAGCAGTCCAAGCAGTGAAATACATACTCCTTGTCTATACTAAAAACCACGTGATTTGTCTGTCTTGAATTTTCTCATTTTTGTCACGTTAATATTTTCAACCTGACTTTTGCAGAAGGAACAGTTTTCACAGGACCCTTTTGCTTTGAAGCCTGCCAGCAATACAGTGACAATTTTACTCTGGTTGCTTACAGGCCTCACTCTCAGTCTTGGTTAAGTGCTGCCCGAAACACAAAGCAAGGAGAGATGCAATGTAAATAATTTCTGGCAAACACTTCAGCACTCAGGTGTGTCACAAAGCTAGCAGCAGTGAGGTCAGTCTCATGGTGGCACTGGCCAGCCCCAGGCTCAGTTTCTACCCCTTAGTGTCAGTGACACTGACAGGAAGCAAAGCAGCAATCACTGCCCCTAAAAGTTCCTCCTGTAAATTTGATGCCTGTAAAGACCAGCTGTTGGTGCTCCTCCATATATTCCAGTCTGACTACCCTTTTTTATTCTTAGGATTAAAATAAACGGTTCCTGTTGTGCAGATCAGCAGAGGCATGACACCTCAGCAGTGAGATCTACACGCTGTGCACTGCTGCTCACTCGAGTAGCAGCGGTTAGTAAGCTTTTCCTGAGGGCTGCCCATTTCACGAGAAGATCAGCAGCCTGTCTTCCTCTTGTGCTGGAGGGACCACAGCTAAAAACAGCTCTTATGGAGCCTTTACCACTGCTAACTGCAGCCCATTAGATTATTCAAATCCACACACATTTAACTGACTGAAGGATCCACTTCCATCATATCCATGCTTAAAAACCCTTTTAAACTAACTGTGAGCAAACCCTCAGTGCATGCAGCGATGAGGTCAGTGTTGTATTTACTCTACAGACCTAGCACCTGTACCACAAACTGCTTCAGCTGCAGTGCTGCCTGGCAAATGGGTCCTGTCCACAGAGAAGCTGCCACCAGCAGACAAGCTCAAAACCAGCATAGCCATCAGTGGAACACATGGTTCCTAAGTGAGAGAGAAACACAAATGCCCAGAAATGGTTCAAGATTAACCTGATTGTCTGAGTCCATGAACCTCTTATGTTTTTCTAGCTGTAATGAAGACCACATATCATACAATAATAACCTTGCTTATTTTTAGGCTTGCTCTAACTCTCATCTATCTATTGAAAATAGTCAGGGGTTTGTAGCCTCAAGTTTCACTATTGCAGGTCAGGAGGTACACTTAGATTATGGAAAATGAGCACATACTGATCAAATGACTTCAAAGCATGTTGGAGACAGCTTAAAAACTTTGAACTGGCTAAACTCCTCATGTGCAGGCAAACATGCACCAGCTGCACAACAGAAGCAGCAAGCTTTATGGTGCACCATGCAGTAGGCAGGCCAAGGAACATGGGAGAAACACCACATACTAAAAGCCAGAGGCAGGTACAGGAAAATACCCTCTCCAGCTTGGAGAAGGGCAAGAGCAATGGTTTATGTCTGGAATTGACAGGCCTCCTGACTTAATGAAAATAAGCAGTGCTCAGATTTGTGTGCAGGGTTTGAACATTTTGATTTGTAATGAGGTGCACACTGTGCATGGTCACACACTCCCACAGCTGTGTGGTGTGTGGGCCAGAGAAAATGGGCTGATTTTACAACCTTCACCTTGTTCCGTGTTTCTGGAGCTTAACTTTGTAATAGGAGACATGCTAATATTACAGTCCTCCAATATTCCTCACCAGTGAGGAAAGAGAGAGAAGTGACCTGAAAATTCAGTGCTTCAAATGATAACTGTAAATTATACTGTCAGTCCAGTGCTTTCAAAATGCTTATTTACTGGGGAATGTTGAATAAGGCAGTGTTGCTCTCTGAGGAAGAAATACTGTAGCTCACCACAGTAAATCTATGTGCTGGCACCTAAATTCATGAGCTATCATCACTTGGTTTATAAAATCCCTCTGTAACATTTAGTAAATTGTTTGTCATTGAATTCTCAGAAAGGAACCTTGGGAAAGCATCAGAATTCTTTGATGTTACATTTTGCATAGCATCTGATCTACTACCTTCCTGCCTAGAGCCTTTAATAGGCCCAGTGGTTAGCTATGTGCTCAGCACGTAGCACGGATGGGCATGGGGTAGAGTTGCACAAGCAAGTCACACAGTGTGTATCTGCACCAGCCCACAGACTGATTTCCTGAGAGACAAGAGCATGGAGGGTAACTTGAACATGAAAGCTTAAAGGACAGCTGCTGAGGAAAGCAGCACGTTTCAGAGTGTTAGAAGCACTGATGAAGGTTCACTCCCAGCAGAGCTCCACTGCCTAACGCTCTGAGAGCAGTGCTGGAGGCAGGGAGCTGGAGAGCCAAGTTGCATTACAACCATTTCAGTGGCCACAAACTCAGCTCATCTATTTGCAGCAGTCTGCACTTTCATCTTGCCTGAAATTGAAAAAACAACCCAAAATTCTCCAAATCAAAGCTGACATTTCCCTGAGAGATTTTTCCTAATCTAAACATTTCAGGGGACCCAAACTCTCTATACAGCTTTGTTCTCTGGAAATCAGACTAACAGGTAGGACCTCTGATCATAGACCAAGGTCCCTTTAGAACTGATGCCATATAGATGCAGAACAAAAAGAACTTAAGGCATAGCTAATGGGACCAATTGGGAAATATGCCCCGAGTGAAATCTTAGTTTTTCTTCAGCGTCCTCCAAAATACCAGTGAAAGATCATCAAAGGAGCCAGCAAAACTGCCACGAAAAATGAGTTTGGCAGGTAGCAGGCTGGGTGCTTAACCAACACTGCTAGATCATAACGCTTGGGGGAAAATAATAAACAAAAACCACTGCCACCTCTTCTTCCATCTCCCCTAATGAAGATGCAGACATATTTTTTTCTGTTTTCTAATAGGAAAAAGATGCCCCCAGAAATTTCCATTTGATTGATCACTTCAAAACTTCATAATAATTCCTTCATTTAATACAAATGGAAGCAAACAAATGCTAAGGTGGAAAAAAAGCACTGTTTTCTGCCTGCCAAATCCCTTTCACAACCACTACATCCTCAGACTTCCCACCACCGCCCAAAATCAGAAACTTGCATTTATATATGAGGAAAAGTGGTTTAGTGAAACAAATAAAATCCTATAGTATCTGAGGAAAACACAGATATTCTGCTCTGCAAAACAAAACAGGATTAGATCCTGAGGAGCTCAAGTAAATGGATTTTCAAATAAACTTCTGTACTACAGGTAAATACAATAATCTGATTGTCTTTGCTCACATTTTTATGGGGCTTTACAGAGTCTATATTCAGAGACATACACAACACAGCAGAGACTTCTTCCATACTTATCTGGTAGCTTTGGCAGCCTCTCTGTTTATTTCATGCTGACGTTTTCCTGAATTAGAGTAGAAACTAGAAGTAGTAAACACACATTTGGGAAGTTTGTGTAGCAGTGCTACCATTGCAACAAACTGATGCACAGCGAGTTTGCTCACTTGGAACAGGTCATCAGACTATCAATATTTTCCATGACAATATGTCGAGCTCAAGTGTCTGTTGAGCCTTGTGATGGTCACATTCACAGATACTAATTAAAAAACAAACAAAGAAACAAAAAAGGTTCATTTATCTCTGCAGTGTTTCCTGAATAAAATCTTGGTGCCCAAACACTGAGGCTTTACTGGTTGAGGAGATGCGCAGTGTCCAGGACTTGTGTATAGAGCCAGAAACTGCAAATAGTGCTGACTTTAGCCCCACATTAAGAACAAGTGCGAACAATGGTGCCTGAGCGTGCAGTGCCAGGAGTAAGGAAGGAGCAAAGCTTTGTTTTCCTTAGCTTAGTACAGTATAACCAAAGAGTAGATGTGTGCCACACAGGAGCATTTCTGATGATGCAGCTGAGTCCCTTTAAATGGTACCATGAGATCTACCCTGTAGCCTGATGGAAAGCAGACAGCACTCCAACGAGGCAAGCATCTGAACCTGCGGTGCCACAGATAGAGTTCATTGATGTCAGGGCACATCTGCCACATTCCCTGGCTTCAGTTGAGTTCCACAGAAACTCCCAGCAAGAAAGTGGGCTGGAGTCAGATGAGGCCTTTCTTGTGAAGGTAGATACTGAAGAATATGTTTATGTGAAATAGTGTCAAGTTCACACTTAGCACTTATAAGCATGTGCAGAAACTGTCACACTACATCAAATGTTGTCTAGAAGTAGAAAAGGGGGGAAGCAGGCAGAACATTTTTCAAAACTCCCAACTCTTCCTAAATTTTCACATTACAGTACAGAAACTATACACAGGAAAAAGTTGTAACTATATAAACACTTCAGGGTCATTTTCCTGCGTAAATATTTTTCCACTTTATGCTTTCCATGTGCCCCAAGAAGTTACAGGAATACACACAGGAGGATATTTCAGGGTAGCTGACTTTAGCAAACTAAGAAGAGTAAATAATGCCACACACTTCTCAACTTTTAAGCAAAGAGAGTGAGTTATGCCCATCTGATGAGAAATACACCGTGTCCCTGAGAGGCCCTCTCATTAACACCCCAGGAAACATTGCAAAAATATATTTTTAAGCTATAAATACCTCCAAGGACATTTATGAAGCTTGCTACTATGTCTGGGCAATTTACTGCAGCTCATCTATTTCTATCTATCTATTTCTCCATAACTATCGTCCATAAATTACTGATAAACGCCACTGAAATCTGACAGCTGAAGACATCTGTCCCCCCATGCTTCTACATCTTCATTTGCCTTCTTCAGTTTCTCTTTATTTCTCAAAACTAACTATGCCCAGCAGCTTAAGGACACAGCACACCTGATTGATGTCACACAAAAGAGGCACTTAGGAAGGACGCAGCACATTGTTCCCAAGGCTGGAAGTGTCTCAGTACAAACACCAGACTTTTATGCCTGCGGCTAATGAATTTATCGTCCAAAATAAACCTACCTTTTGGATTTGGTTCAATGCATGCCTTAATTAAAGCCATGTTTCTGCATAAACACCTACAAGACGACCTGAAGGCCCTGTTTAGATTGGAAGAGAACAGCATAAAATGGTGTGGCTTTTAAAACTAACTGTTTCCAGGTGCAAAGAGAATGGAAGTTTAGTGCTGCTTCCAACTTAATGCTTGGGTGCCTCTGTTCTTGAAAGTGTAAGGTTTCCCTCACTCTCAGTTTTATGACGCAGGTTCCTGTGTTGCATAACACACTACAACAGAGAAACAAAGGGCTGAGCTTTATTGGTTTGCTTCACTTTACTGACTGAATGTTTTATTCAGCTAATATGTGCCATAGAGGCAGGCAGCAACATCTCAATTACACCGTCGGTGCTCTTCCTTCTGTAAATGACCAGCTTCAATCTGCTTTTTATTACATTCACATGCAGATGTTAAAAGACAGAAAGGGTGGGTGAGGGAAGCCAGAGTGGAAACAGACCTATTAAAGCATTACAACTTGAAAGGCTTTTTCTGTTTGTTTGTTTTTCCCCAGGTAATCTTCTGAAGCTAAACACATTTCAGTATATGACATTCATGCTGTGGCAAGCCACCAAGCACTAGCAACTGTTGCATCAAAATAGGTGTGAGGAAGTTCAAATCTAAATAAAAACTCCTCCAGAGTTTGATCAGAGCTGGATCTGGTATTTCACTTTACTCATTTTCTGCTATTGTACATTGCCATTGGAGAGCCAAAGAGCCTTTGGCAATGCAACAAGTACATAAGCAAGAAATTGGCTCTTGCTACAGCTTATGCAGTGTCCTGATTATTAAACCTTGTCTTACTGCAAAGGGGAATGCTGAACAGGATGACATTAGGAGTCTTCATGGTTTATTTTGTGATGGCATTGGATTATTTTCATTCCCACATGGCCAAAGAGACAGACTGGGTTAGCATCAGTGACAGGTACAATCTTTTGCTGTTACTAGAAAGTACATTGAGTTAGCAGGGCAATGGGTGGGAGGAACAGGGGGGAGAAAAGGAGAAAACAAATTCCCAAATTGCACTAACAAAAGAGAAAGGGCATTCCTTCACAGGTGGAGATGTAATTTGAGCGAGTCAGAAAACCTCCTTCCTTATTTCATCTGAAGTATGTCAAGCCTGATAACGCAGCAGCATCAATCAGTTCAGCTCATGAGCCCCAGTCCTGCTAATGGTTTTGAAAGTTTAATGTCTCATTTCTGAGCCACTGATAAATAGCCAGATCCCAACAACTACCAGGAATCACTCTGAGCAACAGACACTGGATACTTAATGCTGTAAGGATACTAATGCCTTCCCTCAGGAAGTGCCTGGGAACTAGCAACAGACTGTTGCTTGTAGCTTTTTCTAGCTACAAGCGAGGAAATTATCTTTGCAGAATTCCAGAGACTATCAATAAACACTTCAGCTGAATTGTTTATGCTACATTGTAAGCCTTCTGGAAAAGGATTGTCATTTCATCTTAGGTCTAAATGCAATAGCTAGCTCAGGTAAATATAGCTGGAAACAGCTAGGTGCATCCATAGAGATACTCCGAGCCAATTTGATAACAGTAATAAAGACTGAGTTCTTTTTGCCTGGTAGGAAGGGTAGCTTACTAAAGAGATACGTCCAGGTCTCTAAAGGGTAAAAGCCTGGCTCAGCTTTTTCAGAGTTCTCCCACATCCCAATTTTAGCTATGGCATTTTTGTCCTATATTGGGTTTTTTTTGTCACACTCGTATTTCCAAGCATAAGCAACGTCCTTAAGATCATGCTTAGCAGCAAAGTGAGATAAATAAGTCCAAATATATCCCCTATCTGGGGCACCTTAATCCTGTAGCTCTACTCACAGGTTACATCCAGTGGATGTAGTGGATTGAGAAAAAGAGACAACTTTACAGACCATACCTGCAAGATGTCTATATCCTTCAAGATCCTACCATCCTTTGCCCCTGTGGTGACAAAGGAGCATTGGGCAGACACCTTACAGGAGCAGAGCATCCCCCAATGCACATCACCAACCAAGTCTGTGAGGAAGCTGGATGGGAAACTTTTGTAACTGGAAACAGCTTTGATTTGTTATGTGATACTGTTTGGGAAACCTTCACTTAGCCTTCTGTGGTGGTCCAAACAGTTACCTGCTCCCCCACCTTTGATATAACCCCAGCTAGAACTCAGAATGGTGGAAGTTGATAAATGAAGCTTTATGTTTACAGCAGTGCTCAATATACAAGCAGATATTTACAATGTATAACAGATATTTATGGATATATACAGTTAAAAGATAATACAGAAACACCACAGCCCCCCCTCCCCCCGAGATCAAAATCCCTAAGGGATTTTTTTTTTACCACCCTCTACCACCTTTCTCCCCTTCCCCAATCTTATCTCACCATCTGTTGATGCAGCAGATAGGCAGAGGTAGATCGGCCGGGGAGGGTTAGCAGCAGAAAAGAGGTTAGTGGAATTATTGAGAATTAGCTACAAAGGCAGAGACAAAGGAACCATGCATGAGAAGCAGCCCCAGAGCAGTCTGAAACCGTCTGACTTATCTATATTTGGGTTACAACTCTTAAAACAATTTCTTTTTCTTTCTCAGCAAAGCTGTGAGTGAATGGACACGATGTATTTTCATTTCTCAGCCAATAGTCTAATTTCTCACTCAAATTCTCCAATTAGTTCAAACCAGCACACCTTTCAGTTCCTTCTTTGTCAATTCCTACCAAATACATGAACAACCACCTATGGTGGCAGCACTGTTGAGGGTGGATAGTTTGCTGCAGCAAGCTGGTCTGCTGCTCACACTGATAGGAACACTGCAACAGCCCTAGGCTCGAGAAACATTCAGCTTCAGGTACAGAAGGAGCAGCCTGACCCCAGAAAGGGCAACTAAAAGATGATCTCAGCAGCAGGCAGAAAGCAATCCCTTGCTTTAAGTTGGAGATGCTTAATGCTGTCAGAAAAAAAGAAAGTGAGCAGGCTGGAGCACTCTATAAAGCCCTGTAGAGCCAGGTGGAAGCCAGCAGCTGCCCCTGCAGTCCATGGGCAGCATGCACAGAGGAGCAGCACTGGAACACAGCACAGGGTAAGTCTCATCCTCCAAGCCCCATCAGGACAGCTGTGTACACCACATTGCTCTGACTTCATCATTGTTTATGATTCTTTAAGTGACCACCAATGGCTTGCCTGGAACTGCATGAGACACAAAGAGAGAGAGTTCCTTCTCACAAATGGAAATAATCAGGCTTTGTGTGGGAATCCTGACATTCATCCAAATTAAAAGGCTTCAGTCTCGGGGGCTGTTAATTCAGCACATAACATGAGCAACAATTCACTTGGGAAAACTTTTTGAATCAGTGTTTGTTTGGCCTTTGCAGCCTGCTCTGAACCAGACCTTAGAAGTCAAAGACCAAAAGGTAAACACACTTTTCCTCAGTCCCCTCATTTATTTTTTGCCAAAATATATTAAAGTACTTAGATATCCTGATATTATTCCTTCCTTTACTTTTATGGCCATATAAAGCCAGTATCTTTGACAGCTGGGCTGGATGCTTTCCCCATATAAATCTTGTCACAGCACTAAAGCCAACATAACTACACAGAGTGGCCATACTGTTCAACATGCACATGCATGCACATTTGTCTTCTGAAGGGGGAAAAGGGCTGCAAAGCTTGATGATCCAATAACATGTTTATTTGCTGCTGAATGAGAGAGGGAAAGCTATCATTCTAGCCATGCAAAGCAGTGAATTATTGTTATTGAACTGTCATGGTAAATCCCCAGTAATCTGAGTTCTGCTCCACGGTGAAAACTATACTGCAGCCTTGCTCCTGATAGCATCATAAACACAGCTTCACAGTAACTAGTGCTGCCCTCCTATGTCACACTGCAAAATAAGGACGCCATTAACAAAACCTGAAGTGGATACATGCATCAAGTCTTGCTAGATAAACCCAGGTTTTTTTACTCCCTTGACTACATCACAAGCCCATGCCTTCCAGCTGTGTGCAACCACACCCTATGGTTTAACTATTGCACTTAACTGAAAAGCCATTACTGTACTGTGGCAAGCTGTGGCTGAATGCCAAGTGTCTATCAAGCTGCTCTATCACTCCCTCTTCAGCTTGGCAGGGGAGAGGAAACACAACAAAAGGCTCATGTACAGGGAGATCACTCTCCAGTAACCATCATGGTCAAAATAAACTCAATCTAGGGCAAAATTTATTCGCTTCACTACCAGTCAAATCAGAACAGCATTATGAGAAATAAAACTGACTCTTCAAAGTACCTTTCCCCCAACCCTCCTTTCTTCCTGGGCTCAGCTTTACTTCCATTTTTTTCCTACCTTTTCCCTCCCAGTGGGGCAGGGGGAACGAGGAACAGAAGCTGCAGTCAGTCAGTTCATTACACATTGTTTCTGCTGCACCTTCCTCCACAAGAGGAGGACTCCTCGCACTCCAGCACTGGGTCCTTCCCACGGGAGGCAGTCTTCCACAAACTTCTCCAACGTGAATCCTTCCCACCAGCCACAGTCCTCTTATGAGCTGCACCAGCACTGGTCTCTTTCACAGCATGTAGTCCTTTGGTAATGGACTGCTCCAGTGTGACTAAAGCTGGAGCAGAAACTTGGTGGGCAAGACTAAGTCTTGCTTTGATCCAAGAAAAGGAAATAAAGGCTGAGATGAGACTTCCCTCTTTTAGAAGAGATGTATTTCCCTCCACCTAACAGGCACAGGCTGATACCTGGAGGCCACATTTACACCTACTGCCCAAAACACGCACAGGCAGCCACCTATTCCCCTTCTACAATCAATTATTTATGCCCTCAAGTCTGTTCCTCTTGTATAATTAGCTATACATGCCCTTAAAACTAGCCAGAAAAAAAGCAGTACCACAAAGACCACTCAAACACACCACATGAACAGCTAGAGCTGTGAGCTCAATGGAAGTCTTTGCTACCACAAAACAGATTCCTGGCCCCACCAAGGACAGTGGGAGTTTCGTCCCTGACTTCAGTGGGATGCAGTTTCACCTTCTGTGTTTAATCACCAGTTGTTAGGGGAAAGAATAAATAACCTCTGTTAGATCCAGGCACAGCAATCATCAACAAGTTCTTTTTAAAAAAAGAAACGCTACCATGAGACCCTTTTATACCCAGCTGAAGTCTTAAAGAGTCATTTTTAAGTGCTCTGAAGGCTATTTTGTGACACTTTTTTGTATTCCTGGATGGTTTTGCTGCATTTGCATCAAACCAACTAGATAAACAAGAAAAAACAAACAGCAAAAAGCCACTATGGGACAGAACACAAGTTTTTAATCCTTTCCCAGGCATCTGCTTAAAAGACTGCACTGCTTAGCTAGTCTATCCAAATTTACAACAGCCTAAGCAGTGATCTCCATCAGTACTGACTACAGCCTCTGCCACGCTGAAAGCCATGCTCCCATTGACTGCTGTTTGCAGGCCTCAGAAAACAGACATTGCATGCCAGAGACAGAGCAGTTAGACAAATGGCTGTGAGATACCCTTTCTCCTGGAGGGAAATTATTTTGCCATGAATAGGACATTTAAAGTCTGTAACTCCGTCATACTGAGATGACCCATCTGTGCTTTAAAGAGATCAGAGTGCACTGGGAAGCAAATAACACACTGCATTACTGAAGCCAAATGTTCCAAACTCCCCTTTGGTACAAGCTACACACCCTGCATCTTCAGTCACCTGTCTGAACAGATTCCTGGTGAGCTGAAGCAGAGAACAGTGGATTGGATCAGTCTATGGAAACCTACTACGCCACTGATCAGCCTATGGAAACTTACCATGCTTCAGC
>VWZI01022810.1:0-34006 GCA_013396835.1 Psilopogon haemacephalus
CATGGAGAGAGTGGTCAGGGACTGGAATGAGCTGCCCAGGGAGTCCCCAGCCCTGGATGTGTTTAAAGGTGATTTGGATATGGTGCTTGGGGCTATTGTTTAAGATGAATGAAGGGTTCTAGGTTGGACTTGGTGATCCTGAGGGGCTTTGCCCATCTGCCCATATCTGTGATCCTGTGCCACTGATCTTGCAGGGCTGCAATGGCTTCTTAGCATTCTAGAATGCACTGAGGAGTGCTCCCTTCACATCTTCTTGCACCACTCTCATAAAGGCACTTCAGTGCTGCACTCTCATAAATTTCCACTTCAGTGCTGCAGGAAAGTCAGCCCCAGTCACTGCACTAACACCTGTTTGGTAGAACATCTGAAAGCTTAACTCAGCAGGCTCTGCCACAGCTGGAGCTGCTGTAGATGTGCACCCTCAACCCTCAGCTAAGGCAAAAGGTCACTTTTGTTTCTTGAAGCTTCTATCAGGTGTGGAAAACTTTCTTCTGAGACAAGAACTCACCCCTGGATGACATCTGCTAGTGGTGTGCATCTATTCTGTGCTTCCCATGGAGAGGAAGCCAGGTGGAGAGCTGGCAAGTGTGCTTCCTACCCTGGCTGTGTTTAAGGGTGGTTTGGATGTGGTGCTTAGGGATATGTTTTAAGGTGAGTCTCGTAGAGTAGGGTTCTAGGTTGGACTTGATGACCCTGAGGGGCTTTGCCCAGCTGGGTGGTTTCTGTGTGGCAGTGGCTGCAGCTGTATCATTTGGATGGGTGTTTGATCAGTGCAGTCTAAGAGACAGAGTGACAGTCACAGGAGCAGTGCTCACATCTGTGCTGTGTGTGACACTGCTTCAACCTGGGGGCTTTTTGAGAGGGGAGCAGAAGGTGAGGTCGCAACTTAGCACTTGCAGAGCAGTAGTGAGCATCTTCTCTGGGTGCCCATCTCTGCACTGGAAAGGAACAATTCCAACAATTAATTCAATTTGTGCTGTCCAGGTCTTTGATTTTCTGATTCCCTCACTGACAGGCATCGATTCCAGCAGTCTGCAGGCCCCTTGCTGGAAGTGGTTCCTCCTTGTGCTCCCCACTGGCTGAGTTAAGCAGCGTTATTGAGCATCCTGCTCTGAGTCTGTGACTGAAACATTGCCTTAGAGCCTGCTGTATTGAGTGGAGCTGAATTCTCATCCAAAGCATGCAATTAATAATTGTTAACTTAGCCTCATGTGCTGCAGCTGGCAGAGCTGGGCTGTCCTGTACCTAGTCTGGCTGGGGAATGGCTGAGAGCAGCCCTGAGGAACAGGACCTGGGGGTGTGGGGTGGTGCAAAGCTGAAGATGAGGCTGCAGTGTGAGTGCAGCCCAGACAGCAACTGTGTGCTGGGCTGCAGCAAGAGCAGCTGTGGGCATCAGGGCAAGGGAGGGGATTGTGCCCCTTGGCTCTGCTCTCCTCACCCCCCACCTGCAGCACTGTCTGCAGCTCTGCAGCCCCCAGCACAAGAAGGACATGGAACTGCTGGAGAGAGTCCAGAGGAGGGCCATGAAAATGATCAGAGGGCTGCAGCAGCTCTGCTATGAGGACAGGCTGAGGGAGTTGGGGCTTTTCAGCCTGGAGAAGAGAAGGCTGCCAGGAGACCTTGGAGTGGCCTTCCACTATCTTCAGGGGGCTGCAGGAGGGCTGGGGAGGGACCATTCACAATGTTTTGTAATGACAGGACGAGGAGGAATGGGTTTAGACTGGCAGAGGGGAGACTGAAAGTGGATGTTAGGATGAATTTCTTTACAGTGAGGGTGGTGAGGCACTGGCACAGGTTCCCCAGGGAGGTTGTGGCTGCTCCCTCCCTGGAGGTGTTCAAGGCCAGGTTGGATGAGGCCTTGAGAAACCTGTTGTAGTGGGAGATGTCCCTGCCTGTAGTGGGGGTTTGGACACCCTCATGAGAAGTTTCTCTGCAGCCTTCTTGTATGATGCCTTCAGGTATTGGAAGGCAGCTATAAGGTCCCTCCAGAGTCTTCTCCTCTCCAGGCTGCACACCCCCAGCTCCCTCAGCCTCAGGAGATTAACATATAGGGATCCACAGAGGTCTGTAACTCTCTTCAGGGGTGTATGGCAGATGTATAGGGGTGTGTAGGGGTCTATAGGATGTGTCTAGAGGCTCTGTAGGAGTTAATGTGGGAGTATGTATAGGTTTGGGACCCTCCCACCCAAAAAGACACTGAGGTGCTGGAGCATGTGCAGAAAAGAACAAGCAAGCTGATGAAGGGCCTTGAGCACAAGTGCTGTGTGGAAGAGCTGAGGGCATTGGGGTTGTTTAGGCTGGAGAAGAGGAGGCTGAGGAGAGACCTCATCACACTCTGCAACTCCTTGAAGGGTGATTGGAGCGAGGTGGGGTTGGTCTGTTCTCACATGCAACAAGAGCAAAGCTGGAGGTGGACAGATTCAGAATGGATGTGAGGAGGAAGTTGTTGAGCATGAGAGTGGTGAGAGGCTGGAATGGGTTGCCCCTGCAGGGAGGTGTTTGGGGCCAGATCCCTGGAAGTGTTTTTGGCCAGGCTGGCAGAGGCTGTGGGCAGCCTGCTCTAGGGTAGGGTGTCCCTGGGCATGGCAGGGGGGTTGGGACTGGATGATTCTTGTGGTCCCTTCCAACCGTGACTGATTCCATGATCCTATGTGTTCCTGGCTGACCTGCTTTGGGTGTCCCTGGGCATGGCAGGGGGGTTGGAACTGGCTGATTGATCCTTGTGGTCCCTTCCAACCCTGACTGATTTTATGATTCTAAGAGACAGTACAAGAGGGAACAGCCTCAAGGTGTGGAGGTTCAGGTTGGCCACTAGGAACAATTTCTTCCCCAAAAGGGTTCTCAGGTACTGGCACAGGCTGCCCAGGGAGGTGCTGCAGTCCCCATCCCTGGAGGGGTTTCAAAGCAGTGTGGATGTGGTGCTGAGGGAGATGGTTTATGGTAGTGGCTGAGCAGCATGGATGGGGCTGTGAGCTCTGGGGGAGTGCTTGGACTTGACGATCTCAGAGGCCTCTTTCAACCTCACCAATTGTGTGATTCTATTGTTTAAACCACTCTAAATTAATCTTACCTCAGACTGGTAGTTCTTAATCTGAGATATGACCCTAATAGAGTGAGAATACAAAGCAAAAATCTTTAAGCTTAGTTTTTTAGTGACTAGAAGGGGATTACAGCACAGGAGCTAATCAGCTTACATTTTTAGCCATATTAATTCATAGGTAAACCTCTGGTTTCATTTTGGCTCAATAGCTGCAGGCTGCATTATGAAGTATGTAGCATTAGTACAGGATTAACTCAGGTTAATTCTTTTTCCCATTTCATCAAGTAAGTAACATGGAAAATCACCAAATTCATCCCCATGTCACAGTTCCTTGCAGTTGTGTTGTAGGTGGTGTTTTGTTTGCCTGGCTTGTGGGCTCTCAGTGGCACTGCATCAGCACATCACTTGTGTTCCACAGAACATTGCATCAGGTTGGAAGGGACCTTTAAAGGTCTCCCTATTATCAAGAACAGTGTGGGCAGCAGGAGCAGGGCAGTCCTTGTGCCCCTGTGCTCAGCACTGCTCAACACACACCTTGAGTGTTGTGTCCAGTTCTGGGCCCCTCAATTCCAGAGAGATGTCGAGGTGCTGGAAGGTGCCCAGAGAAGGGCAGCAAGGCTGGGGAGGGGCCTGGTGTCACAAAACCCATTCCACAGTGTCACACAAAGCACTCTGAGATGTTACACGACCCACTCTATGGTTCCACACAATGCCCTCCATGATGTCACACAGCCCACTCTATGGTGCCACACAACCCACTCCACGATGTCACACAAAGCACTGTGATGTCACAGAACACACTCTGTGATGTCATACAATGCACTCTAAGGTCTCACACTAGACACTCTATGGTCTCACAGAACCCACACCATAGTTTCGCATCACCCATTCTATGATGTCAGACATCCCACTCCATGATGTCACACAAAGCAGTCTGTGATGTCACAGAACACTGTGATTTCATACAATGCACTCTAAGGTCTCACACTACACACTCTATGGTCTCACAGAACCCACTCTGTGCTGTCACACCACCCTCACTACAGTTTCACACAACCCACCCTATGATGTCACACAGCCCATTCTATAGGGCCACACAACCCACTTCATGATGTCACACAAAGCACTGTGATGTCACAGAACACACTCTATGATTTCATACAATGTGCTCTACGGTCTCACCCTATGCACTCTGTGCTGTCACACCACCCACACCATAGTTTCCCATCACCCACTCCACGATGTCACACAAAGCACTGTGATGTCACAGAACACACTCTGTGATTTCATACAATGTGCTCTATGGTCTCACACAACTCACTCTGTGCTGTCACGCCACCCACACCATAGTTTCCCATCACCCACTCCACGATGTCACACAAAGCACTGTGATGTCACAGAACACACTCTGTGATGTCATACAATGCACTCTAAGGTCTCACACTAGACACTCTATGGTCTCACAGAACCCACACCATAGTTTCGCATCACCCATTCTATGATGTCAGACATCCCACTCCATGATGTCACACAAAGCAGTCTGTGATGTCACAGAACACTGTGATTTCATACAATGCACTCTAAGGTCTCACACTACACACTCTATGGTCTCACAGAACCCACTCTGTGCTGTCACACCACCCTCACTACAGTTTCACACAACCCACCCTATGATGTCACACAGCCCATTCTATAGGGTCACAAATCCCACTCTATGGTGCCACACAACCCACTCCACGATGTCACACAAAGCACTGTGATGTCACAGAACACACTCTGTGATTTCATACAATGTGCCCTATGGTCTCACCCTATGCACTCTGTGCTGTCACACCACCCACACTATAGTTTCACATCACCCATTCTATGATGTCATATATCCCGCTCCATGGTGTCACACAAAGCACTCTGAGATGTTACACGACCCACTCTGTGGTTCTACACTGCTCTCCACAATGTCACTCTGTGGTGCTAGGAAAGGGTTAGGACCTGGGGGGATGCTACTGCTCTTCTCAGATAAAGAAGAATGTCCATTTTGTGACATCTCCCTCTTTGCTTGTGTACCATAGCACAAAGATATTTCTTTCTTTCTTTTTCTTCCTTTATTTCTTTCCTCAGATGATTATTAGTTTGAGAACTAAAAATTAGTGAGTTACCATAGTGATTTTTGCTTCATTTCCCTGACACAGGAGCCTCTGATGTTTACATCTAGGTAGTATCTTTCTTACTGAAATCTTGCTTCTTCTGCTAGACCACAATTTGTGTCACTGCTTCCTTACCTTCACTTTCAGGGTTGCAATTTAGTTGTTTTTTTTTTTCCTCTGTGAAGATTTCTTGTAGCAAATACTTGTTTGAACTTGCATATAGAGTCACAGAATGGTAGGGGTTAGAAAAGACCTCTGGAGATCCTTGAGTCCAACCCTCCTTCCAGAGCAGGATCACCCAGGGCAGGTAATACAGGAACACATCCAGATGGGTCTTGAAAGCCTCCAAATCCCACAACCTTTCTGGGCAAGCCTATTCCAGGCCTCCAGCACCCTCACACCAAAGAAGTTTCTCCTCATGTTGAGATTGGAACTCGCTGAGTTCCAGCTTGTATCCTATCCCAGGACACCACTGCACAGAGCCTGGCCCCTGCTGCTTGCCCCCCTGCCCCTCAGATATTTGTAACCATTGCTCAGATCCCCTCTCAGCCTTCTCTTCTCCAGGCTACCCAGCCTAGATTTGCTGTCTGCACATCCTCTTAACCTCGTTACAGGGACTAGGTGGTAAGAAGAGGAATTTTGAAAGTCATTTTAGATGTTTTTCACTTGTACCCAAGACACAGATAGGTTAGAGTCCTGTCTTATACCCCCTCTGCATGTTTCTTCAGAAGCATGTTCAGTGTGCTGCTTTTCTCTCTGGACTGAAATCCAAGTGTCACAGCAGTCTAGGATCATTCTGTTTCTCTTGCCCTTACTCAGTGTTAGTATTTTGCAGTGATTAATAACGGAGACAGCCCACTGGATTTTTAGATAAACTGCACTTATGCCTCCACTGAAGTCAATAACCTTTGGATCAAGTCTTCCTTGCATACTGTTTATCTCACCCAGTTCACTGTTCCACCACTTCAGGGCTTCAGGAGTCACTGCTTAGCACTCTGGGTTACATCAGGCTTCCTTCTCTCTGTTGCTCATAGAATCATAAAATGGTTTAGGTTGGAAGGGAGCTCAAAGTTCAGCCAGTTCCAACCCCCCTGTGCCAGAGGCAGGGACACCTCCCATTAGAACAAGTTGCTCAAGGTCTCATCCAACCTGGTCCTCAACACCTACAGGGAGGTTGTGGAGCACAGAAGCATCAAAGATCCCATTCTGTGCTTCTGTGCTCCACAACCTCCCTGGGCAACCTGTGCCAGTGTCTCACCACCCTCACTGCAAACTACTTCCTCCTAACATCAAGTTTCAATCTCCCCTCTGCCAGTTCAAACCCATTCCTCCTCATCCTGTCATTACCAGACCTTGTCAATAGTCCCTCCCCAGCCCTTCTGGAGCCCACTTCAAATACTGCAAGGTCTCCTGGCAGCCTTCTCTTTTGCAGGCTGCAGAGACCCAATTCTCTCAGCCTGTCCTCATAGCAGAGCTGCTGCAGCCCTTTGAGCATCTTCATGGCCCTCATGCTTTATATCTTGTTTGCTTCCCCTCCCACCTCCACCTTCTGGCTACAGCAGCTTCAGAAAATCTTCCATTCAGACCATGGTTATGGATCTCATCTCCAGTGGAGCAACTGTGGTAGCTTCTGAGCCTCCTTTCTTGAGTGGTTTAAAAGCATAGCTTAGCCTAAAAGCTTTCTTGTGTCTAGCAGGAAGGGACAGGCTGTTGATTTTCCTCAAGAATTTTGGCAGAGAAGATTTTAGCTGGCCTAAAATCTCCAGTTAAAGCAACCAAGAAAGAAACAGTTTACAGAAAGAAACAAATCAGATTTGAGGTTTGGCCAAAGATCCAGGTCTAATTCATTTTGTTGCTTTTGGAGTTTTTTCTCTCTTTTTTCCCCCTACTTTTTTTTAATTTTATTTTTTATTTTTTAATTTGCCTTAGTAAAACTACAAAATGAGTAATTAACCTAAGAGGAAAAGAAGATGTTTGACAAATGGCTGCCAAATCATCCTAGAAGCACAGAATGGCTTAGGTTGGAAAGAGCCTCAGAGGTCATTTACTCTAACCTCCCAGCCGTGGGCAGGGACACCTCTCTACTGGACTCAGCTGCTCAAAACCTAACCCAACCTGGCCTTGATCACTCCCAGGCAGGAGGCAGCCACAGCTTCCTTGGGCAGCCTATTCCAGAGTCTCACCACCCTCGTAGTGAAGAACTTCCTCAGCTCCAGTCTAACCCTGCTCTGCCTCAGCTTCAAACCATTCCCCCTTGGCCTGGTTCTAGACACCCTCAGGACAAGTCCCTCTGCAACCTTCCTGCAGGATCCCTTCAGGCACTGGAAGGCAGCTTTAAGGTCCCCCCCAGAGCCTTCTCTTCTCCAGGATGCACACCCCCAGCTCCTTCAGCCATTTCTCATAGTAGAGATGCTTCAACCTTGGCTTTTCTTTGTAGTCCTCCAGATATTTATCCAAAGAAGTGCACAACTGTTACACATTCCATGCACACAACGCTGTGTTGCCTCACTAATATAAAATTAATAACAATTCATTATTCCCTAATAGGCAGTCCTAGATTAGTAAGAGGAGAAAAAACAAGAAAGGAAGCATTTGACATGTGCTCAAGAGCAGAAGAGGCTTTGGAAAGCATCGAGAACTTAATTGAAGGCAACTTCAAATGATTTTGTTGTGCACGATGAGAAGAGGTTTTACAAGAAGTTAATCAAATCTTCTGCAACTCGTCTTGCAAGGCAGCAATTTTCTCATTGCATTCTATCAATATTCCCTGGGAAGGGGGAAAAAAAACCCAAAAAACCAACAAAAAACAAAAGGGAAATTTGCAGTAAGGTTTGGAAGATGTTAGTTGATGCTGAACTTAAGTTCCCGATATTTAATATTGTAGGAAAGTAAGCAAAGAGTAGATATAAACTATATAATATACTCCTAAATTAAACAACTCTGGAATGCTATAAGGCACGAGGATGCTCAGAGGGCTGCAGCACCTCTGCTATGAGGACAGTCTGAAAGAGTTGGGGCTGTGCAGGCTGGAGAAGAGGAAGTTGTGCACAGAGAGAGTGATTGGCATTGGGATGGGCTGCCCAGGGAGGTGGTGGAGTCCCCATCCTTGGAAGTGTTCAAGCAAAGCCTGGATGGGCACTGAGTGCCATTGGCTAGGGCTGGGGGATAGGTTGGACTGGATGAGCTTGGAGATCTCTTCCAACCTGGCTTATTCTGTTGTATTCCATTCCATTCCATTCCATTCCATTCCATTCCATTCCATTCCATTCCATTCCATTCCATTCCATTCCATTCTATCTAATATCCTAAAAAGTCCCTCCCCAGCTTTTTTGTAGTCTCCCTTCAGATACTGCAAGGCCTGAGATTGTGCCAGGGGGAGGTTAGGTTGGAGATTAGGAACAGTATCTTCCCCAAAAGGGTCATCAGGCACTGGCACAGGCTGCCCAAGGAGGTGGTGGAGTCCCCATCCCTGGAAGTGTTCAAGAAACCTGTGGCCATGGCACTTGGAGACATGGTTTAGTGGCCATGGTGGTGTTGGGTTGATAGTTGGACTTACTCTTAGAGGCCTTTTGCAGCTAGAATGAATCTACATCTGTGTGGTTCTGTATTTGTTTACTCTTTGACCAGCTCAAATCCTCCCCTCCCTTCTCTTTCTACACCAGCAGTGGAGTTTTTCAGCCCTTCCCAGCTGCCTACAGCTGGGCAAGTTCTTGAGGAGTTTCTCTTTACTGGTAACCATTCTGCTGTTTGAGCAATTTCTCTATGACTCCACAGCACATCTCATTCAGGGCAAAGAGCCTAGTGGCAAGTTCCTTGGGTCATTAGGGCAACCATATGAAGAATAAGGGAGATCATAGGATCTTGGGAGGGAAAGGGGGGGGGTGGGCAGTGGGTTGTGCTTTTTAATGTTGTTTGGTTCGGCAGAGGCAGAAGGCTTTCAGTTAAATCTGGGGATCTGGATGCTTTTTGCTGTAATCTGCAAGAAAGCAGAGCTTTCCTGGCTCCCTCATCCTTTTGGAATCACTTCTCCCATTCATGAGGGAGCTGGGGCTGTTTAGTCTTCAGAAGGGGAGGCTGAAGGGAAGATCTCAGCACCCTCTCTAGCTCCCTGAAAGAATGCTGGAGCCTGGTGGGGGTTGGTCTCTTCCCACATACAGGTGACAGGACAAGAGGAAGTGGCCTCAAGTTGTGGCAGGAGAGGGTCAGGTTGGGCGGTAGGAGAAGTTTCTTTCCAGCAAGGGTTCTCAGGCACTGGCACAGGCTGCCCAGGGAGGTGCTGGAGTCACTATACTTGGAGGTATTTAAAAGACCTGAATGTGGTGAGTCCAGCAGCTCCCTGTGCAGACTGTTCCTGTGCCTGACCACTCTCAGAAGAAAGAAAAGCTTTCTGATATCCAATCTAAACCCCCCTGGGGCAGCTCAGTGGCATTACCTCTTCTCCTGTTGTTAGTTACTTGGGAGAAGAGGCCAGCAGTGGCCTCACTGGAACCTCCTTTCAAGTAGCTGTAGAGAGCAATGAGTTCTCCTCTCAGCCTCCTCTTCTTCAGGCTAAACAATCCCAGCTCTCTCAGCCTCTCCTCATAAGTCCTGCTCTTCAAACCCTTCACCAGCTTTATTCTCCTTCTCTGGACAAACTCCAGCACCAAAATGTCCTTCTTGGAGTGAGGGGCCCAAAACTGAACCCAGGACTGAAGATGTGGATTCACCAGTGGTGCCCAGGGCAGGGACATGATCACTTCCCTGGTTCTGCTGGGCACACTACTGCTGATCCAGACCAGGATGCTGCTGGTCTTCTTGGCCACCTGGGCTCACACTGGCTCATCTTCAGCCTGCTGTCAACCACCACCTTCAGGTTCTTTTGTGTTGGGCAGTTTCCATCCACTCTGTCCCAAGCCTGGAGCATTAGAATCATAGAATGGTTTAGGTTGGAAGAGACCTCAAAGCTCATCCAATTCCAACCCCCTGCCACAGACAGGGACACCTCCCACTAGATCAGGATGCTCAAGACCTCATCTAGCCTGGCCTTGAACACCTTCAGGGAAGGAGCAGCCACAACCTCCCTGGGCAACCTGTGCCAGTGTCTCACCACCCTCACTGTAAACAACTTCCTCCTAACATCCCATTTAAATCTCCCCTCTGCCAGTCTAAACCCATTCCTCCTCCTCCTGTCATTACAAGACCTTGTGAACAGTCCCACCCCAGTCCTCCTGTAGATACTGGAAGGTTGCTCTAAGGTCTCCTGGCAGCCTTCTCTTCTCCAGGCTGAAAAGCCCCAACTCTCTCAGCCTGTCCTCATAGCAGAGCTGCTGCAGCCCTCTGAGCATCTTCGTGGCCCTCCTCTGGACTCTCTCCAACAGTTCCATGTCCTTCTTGTGTTGGGGGCTCCAGAAATGCACACAGTACTCCTGGTGAGGTCTCATGAGAGCAGAGCCAAGGGGCACAATCCCCTCCCTTGCCCTGCTGCCCACAGCTGCTCTTGCTGCAGCCCAGCACACAGTTGCTGTCTGGGCTGCACTCACACTGCAGCCTCATCTTCAGCTTTGCACCACCCCACACCCCCAGGTCCTGTTCCTCAGGGCTGCTCTCAGCCATTCCCCACCCAGCCTGGAGCTGTGCTTGGGATTGCTCCCACCCAGGAGCAGGACCTTACACTTGGCCTTGTTGAACTTCCTGAGGTTCATTCATGGGGTTATTGTGACCCAAGTGCAGGACCCAGCGCTTGGTCTTACTAAACCTCCCGCAATGAAACTTAGCCTCTCCAGGTGCCTCTGCAGAGCCTTCCTGCCCTCCAGCAGATCAAGACTCCCTCCCAGCGTAGTGCTATCTGCAGACTCACTGAGGGTACCTCAATCACCTCATTGTGATCACTGATAAAGGGACCAGCAGCTGTGACTTGTGCCTTGTGTGAGTCCCTCCTGGAGGGCAGGCTGTGTGCCTGCCGCTGAAGCCCCAGCACGCCGCGCTCCTTCCCCCTTCGGTTAAGACACTTGCAAAGAGAAAATAAACCCAATTGCTAATGGCAATTACCCTTTCAAGGCAATCAAATCCCTGATTGTTCTCTGATGTATTAATAACCACCCCTCTGACAACTGGCAGTCTGTTTCAAAGCACGCAAGGTGAGGTCTCTGACAAATTGCTTCTCGTCCCAAAATGACAAGCGAGAGGATTACAGCAGCCGTGGCAAAGCAGCGGCTGGAATAAGCAATGCAAGTTTCAGGTGGAACGGGGAAGGGGAAGGTGACAAAAGCCACTTAATCACAAGGGAGGAGATGGAGCCCCAGCCAGCTCCAGCTGCAGGGTATGGCTGTCACAGGCCTGACAGCGTTTGCTGAACATTTGCTAAGCTGACAGATCCTGACAGTTGCTAAGTCCAGAGGCTGGGCTGCAGCAGGAGCAGTGTGGGCAGCAGGGCCAGGGAGGGGATTCTGCCCCTCTGCTGTGCTCTGCTGAGAGCCCACCTGGAGTAGTGCATCCAGTGCTGGAGCCCCTGGGACAAGAGGGATGTGGAGATGCTGGAGGTGTGCAGAGAAGGGCCCCGAGGATGCTCAGAGGGCTGCAGCAGCTCTGCTGTGAGCACAGCCTGAAAGAGTTGGGGCTGTGCAGGCTGCAGAAGAGGAGGCTCCCAGGGGACCTTCTGGTGGCCTTCCAGCATCTGAAGGGGGCTACAAAAAAGCTGGGGAGGGACTTTTGAGGCTGTGAGGGAGTGGCAAGAGTGGGGGGAATGGAGCAAAGGTGAAGGTGAGGAGATTCAGACTGGATGTGAGGAGGAAGTTGTTGAGCATGAGAGTGGTGAGAGGCTGGAATGGGTTGCCCCTGCAGGGAGGTGTTTGGGGCCAGATCCCTGGAGGTGTTTTTGGCCAGGCTGGCAGAGGCTGTGGGCAGCCTGCTCTAGGGTAGGGTGTCCCTGGGCATGGCAGGGGGGTTGGAATTGGCTGATCCTTGTGTTGCCTTCCAACCTTGATTGATTCTAGGATTTGGCTCTATTCTTAGGAGGGGGGGGAACGAGTTAGTTGAGATGGAGTTTGACATGCATAGCCCTTGACATTTTAATGCAATCTTCTGCGCCACATTTCAAGCAGCTCTTGTACTCATTAGCCAGGCACGGGAGGGAGTTGTGCTTTCACTTCCTAAGCCATTAATTTATTAAGAGGGTGAGGTGTTTATTAGAAACACAGCAAGACTTGCCAGGGACACTAATTCAGGACTATTCACAAGGTTTTGTTATGACAGGGCGAGGGGGAATGGGTTTAAACTGGAAGAGAAGAGATTGAAACTGGATCTTAGGAGGAAGCTGTTTCCAGTGAGGGTGGTGAGACATTGGCACAGGTTGCCCAGGGAGGTCGTGGAGCACAGAATCACCCAATGTGATCTTTGATCACACCTCCCTGGAGGTGTTCAAGGCCAGGCTGGATGAGTCCTTGAGCAACCTGTTCTAGTGGAAGGTGTCCCTGCCTATGGCACAGGGGGGTTGGAACTGGCTGAGCTTTGAGGTCTCTTCCAACATAAACCATTCTATGATTCTATGATTCCTCTGCATGAGGACCAGGTTCTATGATTCTATTCTATTCTACTCTACTCTATTCTATTCTGTTCTAGTGGGAGGTGTCCCTGCCTATGGCACAGGGGGGTTGGAACTGACTGAGCTTTGAGCTCCCTTCCAACCTAAACCATTCCATGAATCAATAGAGAGGGGGAGGTTGGTCTAGATGACCTCTAGAGATCCCTTCCAGCCAAGTGCATCCTGTGATTCACTGTTAAAAGGGAAGTAGCCTCATTTCTTCATAGAAGTCATGTGTTTGCCTCCCAGGTGAGGAGAAGGAGTAAGGCAATCAATGAGCTCCAGCAAACAAAATGTTAAAGCAGAAGAAAGATGTGAAAAAAAGAATTCTGAGTGACTGAGGACGGAGTTGAAATGAGGCTAAACACATCAGATTGCAGAAGCCTGCCAGAAAATTGGTGGGCTGAGAGATGATCAAAGAGCAGTCAGGAAAGAGAAGGTCATTGCTGAAAAAAGCTAAATTAATTATTTGACTCATCTTTTTTTTTTGCTGTAGTGACTGTCAGGAGAGGAGGGTTGGTTTTGGTGGGGTTGGGGTTTGGGTTTTTTTTTTTTTTTGCACTGGAAATGTTATTTACAGGAGTGGAGTTGGAGGAGAAGTTGCAGAAGAGGTTGTTAGCTGAAGAGGTGCAGAAATCAGTGGTAAATTGGAGAGTGAGCAGGACCTCAGGGCTAAGATAGGTGAATTGCAACAGCTCTTATTTAACTCCTCACAGTTACTCTCAGTGACTGGGGTGTGTGGAACCTCCACCAGTGTTTCAGGTACACTCCTTAGGAAGCCAAGGAAACTGCAGGTCTGGAAGCTGGATTTCTGTGCCAAGCTAATTAGTAGTACAGGCAGATAATGAAGAATAGTGAGGCAGTAGGAAGATTTGATTTCCTTGTTCTAATTTAACAACAGGGAATTATTAAGTGAACTTAGAGGTGCAGAATGCATTGGGCTGCAAGGGACCCTCGAGGGTCATCTTGTCCCACCATGCTGAAGCAAGCAGGGACATATCTAACCAGAGCAGGTCACTCAGGGACCCATCAAGTCTGGTTTTGAATGTCTCCAGTGATGGGGCCTCAACTACCTGTCTGGGCAACCTGTTCCAGTATTTCACCGCTCTCGTTGTGCAGAACTTCCTCCTGATGCCCAACCTAAACCTACCCTGCTCCAGTTTCAGACCATTGACACTTGTCCTGTCACTACAGATGCTATTAAACAGTCCCTCCACAGATTTCCTGTAGGTCCCCTTCAGATACAGAAATGCAGCTCTAAGGTCTCCCTGGAACTGTCTCTTCTCCAGGCTGAACAGCCCCAACTCTCTCAGCTTGCTGTCCTCCTAGCAGAGGTTCTCCAGCCCCCTGATCCTCTTTGTAGCCTCATAGAATCATAGGATGGTTTAGGTTGGAAGGGAGCTCAGACCTCAGCTAATTCCAACCCCTTGCCATAGGCAGGGACACCTCCCACTAGAACAGGTCACTCAGAGTCTCATCCAGCCTGGTTCTCAAAACATCCAGAGAGGTTGTGGAGCACAGAAGCACAGAATGTGATCAAAGATCAAAGACAAGGGTTTAGCTGTGGGTCAGATTTGTTACAGGGTCATGCTATGCACTCCTATAAACAGGAGAATGTTTAACCCAGTATCCTGTCTGCAAGAGGCCAGTACAAAGCATGCAAGAATATGGCAAGCATCACAGAATCATAGGATTTTTTTGGTTGGAAAGAATTTCTGAGCTCATCCAGTCCATTCATCAACCCAACGCTACCATGGCCACTGAACCATCTCCCCAAGTGCCATGGCCACAGGTTTCTTCAACACCTCCAGGGATGGTGGTTCTGGGCCACTCAGATCAAGAAAGACCTCAGGGAACTGCTTGAGAGTCCAGCAGAGAGGCCCAGAGCTGCTGCAGGCAGTGGAAGGTCTCCTGTGAGGCCAGGCTGAGGGAGCTGGGGCTGGGAGCTGGCAGCAGAGGAGCCTGAGGGCTGCCCTCAGTGCTGTGCTCAAGATGTGCAGGGCAGTGTGGGCAGGATGCAGCCAGGCTGTGCCCAAGGGCAGCACAAGGGGCACTGGGGGCAAGCTGGAGCAGAGTAGGTGCCAGGGGAACAGGAGAGGAAACTTTGTCAGTGTGAGGCTGCTGGAGCCTGGAGCAGGCTGCCCAGAGAGGTTGTGGAGTCTCCTGCTTTGGAACTTTCAAACCTGTGTTGTTGTGTGAGTTGCCCTGGGTGACCCTGCTCTGGTGGGGAGTTTGGACTGGGTGATATCTGAAGGTCCCTTCCAATCCCTAACACTCTGACTCTGTGAAATTTCCTGCCACTGGGAGAAGTGTCTGTAGTGATGAAGAGCAGAGCGTGGAAAAAGGGTGTAACAATACAGAAAAGGACAAGTGGTAGACATTAAACTCTATGACTCAGGCTCACTCTGTAGCTCAGGAGGCGTTTGGAATGCTCAGTCAGAGGAGCTGCTGATGTTGTGTCATGGGGTTAGCTCTTCACTTGCCCTGTTTCTTGTTTTTCTTCTTAATCCTTTTCTGGTGGAGTCTGCTGGAGACAGGACACTGAGTCAGGGCAGTGAATTGAGTGGGCCAGAACTCAGGACTCAAGATGTGGTCTGACCAGCATCAAGTACATGGCAAGGAGAACCTCCCTGCTCCTGCTGCCCACACTGCTCCTGCTCCAGCCCAGGATGCCATTGGCTCTGCTGCCCACCTGGGCACACTGCTGCCTCCTCTTCAGCTCCTATCTCCCAGCATCCCCAGGTCCCTCTCTGCCTGCCTGCTCTCAGAAACTCTGTCCCCACCCTGTAGCACTGCCTGGGGTTGTTGTGGCCAAAGTGTAGAGCCCTGCACTTAGCCTTGTTCAATCTCATCCCATTGGCCTCTGCCCACCCATCCAGCCTGGCAAGGTCCCTCTGCAGGGCTCTCCTACCCTCCAACGGATCCATCTACTTACTGCAAACTTACTGATGCTGGACTCCAGTGGGAGCAGGGTGCTGGATGTGAGGAGCTCTGGGGTTTCTCTGTTGGCAGGGACAATGAGCAGGCCAACAGTGCAAGCCAGCAAGTGCTCAGTGAGTCTTCTCCCCAGCACCTGCAGAAGAACACAGGAGAGGAGTAGCTCCTGCTTTGTGAGGACAGCAGCTTTTCTCTCTCTGTTCTGGGTGTGGGTAGGTGCCAGCTGGCATCCTGAGTTCCCAGGGGATGGTTTGATCATGTTCAGTGCTGGATGGCCTGGCCCCTCACCCTGAGAGGTGCACAACACCTCCATTGCTCAGAATAAATCATCCTCTTACTGATTCGAATGCTCCACACACGTGGCTCAGCATCTGAATTTTTTTTATTTTTTAATTTTTTTTTAGCCTACTGGCCTGCAATAAAAATGCTCCAATTAAAATTTAACACTTCAGAATACAAGAAAATTAATGGTTTCTTTCCTTCCTCCCCCTAGGTGCTCATTAACAATGTTTTGCTCTACCTGACATTGCTCTTGCAGGCCTCTCCCAAGAGCAGCCCTTTAGCAGCCCAGCTGCTTTATTTGGGTGCTTCACAGCTAATGTGTGCCACCAGCAGCTCCAAGGACAGGAGGGGAGGAAGGTTGCTGATTTTTCGTTGTGCTGCCCTTGATGCTGCAGTTGGGGTTGGGAAGTCTCTTTAGGCACAAGCCGCAGAGCAAACCTGCCCAGGAGGTTGTTAGACTTTGGGACTGGCAGAAGAGCAAGGGGAGAAGCTTTGATAGAAAGCAAGGGGTGGGTGCAGACTGGAGGTGACCCTGAAAGAACAGAGTGTGAGCAATGTTCCCAGAGGTGGCAAAGATTTTCCTTAGGGGCCAGGTGACAACAGTTGCTTCAACTTGCTGGGAACAAGATTCAAAGCTAGTAGGTCAAGAGAGGTACTCCTGCTCCTCTGCTCTGACCTGGTGAGGCCACATCTGGAGTACTGTGGCCAGTTCTGGGTCCCCCAATTCAAGAGGGACATAAAACTGATGGAAAGAGTTCAGTGCAGAGCCACAAAGATAGAATAGAATCATAGAATGGTTTAGGTTGGAAGAGACCTCAAAGCTCAGCCAGTTCCAACCCCCCTGTGCCATAGGCAGGGACACCTCCCACTAGATCAGGTCACTCAAGGACACATCCAGCCTGGCCTTGAACACCTCCAGGGAGGGAGCAGACACAACCTCCCTGGGCAAACTGTTCCAGTGTCTCACCACCCTCACTGTGAAGAACTTTTTCCTAACATCCCATTCAAATCTCCCCTCCGCCAGTTTGAACCCATTCCCCCTCGTCCTGTCATTACAAGACCTTGTGAACAGTCCCTCCCCAGCCCTCCTGTAGGCCCCCTTTAGATACTGGAAGGTTGCTATAAGGTCTTCTCGAAGCCTTCTCTTCTCCAGGCTGAAAAGCCCCAACTCCCTCAGCCTGTCAGATGATGAAGGGCATAGGACAGCTCTGTTACAAGGAGAGCCTGAGGGAGCTGGGGCTCTTTAGCTGGAAGAGGAGCCTGAGAGGTGACCTCATCAGTGTTTATAAAGATGTGCAGGTGAGTGCCAGAAGGCTGGAGCCAGCTCTGCTGAGTGATGTCCAGTGACAGCACAAGGGCAATGGTGAAAGCTGAGGCATAGGAAGTTTCATGGAAATATGAGGAGGTTTTTTGCCCCTGGAACAGGCTGCCCAGGGGGGTTGTGGAGTCTCCCTCTCTGGAGATATTCAAGAGCTGTCTGGATGTGCTGCTGTATGATCTGCTCTGGGTGATGCTGCTCTGGCAGGATGAGCTTTGGAGGTCCCTTCCAGCCCCTGACATTCAGTGATTGTGTGATTCTGTGAAATCATTTATTGTGCCAAAAGATCTTTGATCACATTATGTGCTCCTGTGCTCCACAACCTTCCTGGAGGTGTTGAGGAACAGGTTGGACGAGACTTTGAGTGACATGTTCTAGAAGGAGGTGTCCCTGCCCATGGTAGGTGGGGGCTGGGGGGGGGTTGGAGCTGGATGATCTTGAAGGTCCCTTCCAACCCAACCCACTCTAGGATGCCATTGGGAAATCTGCTTTCTAAAGAGCCTCTGCATTGCCTTTCCAAAGGCCCTTACTGCCTGTAATATTTATTGGGGTAACCGTGGCAGCATTGCTGCCATCTGATCTCTTGCTGCTTCAATGATTGCGTTTGCAGATCCACACTTCCCTAATTAATGGCAGGCCCAGTGCTGATGATCCTTCAGAGGTGCTGCTGGAGTTCACCTCCGCTCGCTTCATTCGCCTGAGATTCCAGAGGATACGGACACTGAATGCTGACCTGATGATGTTTGCACACAAAGACCCCGCTGAGATCGACCCCATTGTGACAAGGAGGGTAAGTTCTGGCAAGGCAGCAGAAAGGCACAGGTGGAGGTTCTCTCACACTGCTAAATGCTCTGCTTACCACCGTTTGCCTTAAGAAGCTGTAGTGGGTTTGCAGTNGAAATATACAGTAAAAAAAGGAAATACAGACACCACACCCCTCCTGGAGACCAAAATCCCCAAGAGAGGGAAACCAAACTCCCCCCTACCACCTTTCCCTCCTTCCCCCAGCTTTATCTCACCACTTGATGATGCTGCAGATAAGCTGAAGATCGGTCAGAAAGATTAGTGGCAGGAAGGAATGAATGGTTTTAGTGATTTTACTCTGAATTAGTTCAAACGCAGAGAGACAAAGGAAAGAAGCTGCTGAAGCCTGCCCGGACCCAGAGCCGACTGACTGCACAAGCACACTGCCTTATCTGGATGTTTTGGGAACATTCTCAAAACAACCTTCTTTCTTCTCTCTCAGTCAAACTGGGTGAAGTGACATTGGTGTTTAATTTCTCACTCAAATTCTCCAATTAGCTCAAACCAACACAGAAGCGTTGGGAGAAGATCGATCCCTGGAGTCGCCTGTCAGAATCCTGGACTTAAAGAGTCCTCTCTCTTCACAAAGGATTTTGTCTTCTCTATTTTGTTATCTCCTCTAATAATCACATCTTTTCTGCTTCGTGGTGTTGTTAATGTCCATAAACATCCTTATTAACATTAGCACACAGCTCCTTTGGCTGGGGGACAGCAATGTGCCCTCGTGGCCAAGAAGGCCAAAAGGGTCCTGGGGTGCATTCAGAGGAGAGTGTGGCCAGCAGATCAAGGGAGGGTTCTCCTCTCCCTCTATTGTGTTAGGGCACCCACCTGGAATATTGCATCCAGGTCTGTGCCAGTGTCTCACCACCCTCACTGCCAAGAACTTCCTCCTAACATCCAATTTCAATCTCCCCTCTGCCAGTTCAAACCCATTCCTCCTCATCCTGTCATTACAAGACCATGTCAATAGTCCCTTCCCAGCCTTCTTGTAGCCCCTTTCAGACACTGGAAGGCCTTTTCCAGCCTTTTCCTCCTCTGCTGCTGGGTCTGTGCTGTGTCTAAGTGGACGTGGCTCTTAAGACTTCAAACAAATGGAACTGTGCCAGTTCATCCCCTTGCTCTGGCTAAGCCTGAACCTGTTGATCAAGCCTCAGCTCGGATTATGCTGTCTGCTATGTTTGCAATAGATCAAAAAAAAAAAAAAAAAAGAAATAAAGCAGGGCCTGACAGTTTTGTCAGCAGCAATGAATTCTGTAGTGTGGCAGCTGCATTTTGCAGTCCACTTAGCAGTTCAATTTCTGTTCTGTCTTGCAGTATTACTACTCCATAAAGGACATCTCTGTCGGAGGCATGTGCATATGTTCAGGCCATGCCCAGGCTTGCCCACTGGATCCAGCCACCAACGTATGTATTTTGGGGGTTGTTTAGTTATTTCTATTATTTGGGGGGTTTGCTGTTGTTGTGCTTGAATTGATATTGTCCTGCAGAACAGGTCTTCTGTGCAGCAGCTGTGGGAATTGGGGTTGGTTTAGTCTGGAGAAGAGGAGGCTGAGTGGAGACCTCATTGCCTTCTTGAAAGGAAGGGGCTCTAAGTCTGCTGAGGTATGGCTGAGGGAACTGGGAATATGTAGTCTGGAGAAGAGGCTTGAGGAGGGACCTCTGCCCCCTGGGAAGGAAGGGACTCTAGTCTGGTGAGGTATGGCTGAAGGAACTGGGAATATTTAGTCTGGAGAAGAGGCTTGAGGAGGGACCTCATTGCCCCCTGGGAAGAAAAGGACTCTAGTCTGGTGAGGTATGGCTGAGGGAACTGGGAATGTTTAGTCTGGAGAAGAAGAGGCTTGAGAGGAGACCTCATTGCCTCCTGGGAAGAAAGGGACTCTAGTCTGGTGAGGTATGGATAAGGGAACTGGGAATATTTAGTCTGGAGAAGAAGAGGATTGATAGGGTACCTCATTGCCTCCTGGGAAGAAAGGGACTCTAGTCTGGTGAGGTATGGCTGAAGGAACTGGGAATGTTTAGTCTGGAGAAGAGGCTTGAGNAGGTATGGCTGAGGGAACTGGGAATGTTTAGTCTGGAGAAGAAGAGGCTTGAGAGGAGACCTCATTGCCTCCTGGGAAGAAAGGGACTCTAGTCTGCTGAGGTATCATAGAATGGCTTAGGTTGGAAGAGACCTCAAAACTCAGCTAGTTCCAACCCCCCTGTGCCATAGGCAGGGACACCTCCCACTAGAACAGGACGCTCAAGACCTCATCCTTGAACACCTCCAGGGAGGGATCAGCCACAACCTCCCCGAGCAACCTGTTCCAGTGTCTCACCACCCTCACTGTGAAGAACTTTCTCCTAACGTCCCATCTAAACCTCCCCTCTACCAGTTTGAACCCATTCCCCCTTGTCCTGTCATTACAAGACCTTGTGAACAGTCCCTCCCCAGCTTTCCCGGGGGCTGAGTGAACAGAGAATGTTTAGTCTGAAGAAAAGGAGGCTGAGGAGAGACCTTCTTGCTCTCTGCAACTCTCCAGAAAGAGGTTGGAACCAGGCAGGTATTGGTCTCTGTTCCTCAGTAATGAGTGATAGGACAAAAGGAAATAGGCTCAATAAGTTTAGGTTGGATATTAGAAGAAACTTCTTCCCTGAAAGGCTTCTCAGAAACTGGAAAAGGCTGCCCAGAGAGGTGATTGAGTCCCTGGAGGTGTCTCAAAGAGGCAAAGATGTGCTGAGGGCCATGGGTTAGCCCCAGCCTTGGTAGCATTAGGGAATGGTTGGACTGGATGATCTTAAAGGGTCTTTCCAACCCAAAAAATTCTATGATTCCATGCCTTCTTCATAGGGTGGAACACGAGAAAAAAAAATGCTGATATCCCTCAGAACTCTGTGAACTTGTGTCTAGGAGAACAGTCAGGAGAAGTGCCCAGGTGAAGCAGTGCCAGCAAACACAGCAAGAAACATTCACCCAGCGTCAGAGGAGGCTTTCTCTGACACAGAATCACAGGTCCCAGATGATCCAGTCCATATTGGAAGACCGTTAGGAACAACAGAAATGTGGATTGCATCCTGTAGCTTTAGAGATGAGCACCAGCAGTCAGCCTTCCCTTTCTTTGTTTCTTTTTGTTAATCAAGGTGCTTCCTAAATGACTGCCAAGTACTTAATCGATACTTGCAAACAGATTATGGCTCTGGAATGGGAAATTAACTATGCAGGAAATGCTAATTGAGTCATCAGTCAAGCTAGGCTAGAAAAGCAGGAGCCCTTCAGAATGTCTTCCAGCTTGTAGCTTGCTTTTTGTACCACTGATAGACACATCAGCAATAGAACTGATGTAGAGAAATACAGTTTGGTCCTGGTGCTCCACATCTATGCAGACATCATCACTAATACAGAATTGCCAGTCTACTGCTCTGGCTACTGTGCCATAGAACCATAGAACTGCTGAGATTGGAAGAGACATTTCAGATTGGAAGAGACCTTTGAGGTCATCCGGTCCAGCCACTCACCCAGAGCTCACAACAGCTGCTGAGCCACTGCCACTAATCCACCTTCCTCAGCTCCACATCCATGTCTCCTTTAAGCATCTCCAAGGATGGTGACTCCAGCATCTCCCTGAGCAGCCTGTGCCAGTGCCTGAAAACACTTACTGGGAAGAAATTGTTCCTGATATCCAACCTGAACCTCCCCTGGCACAGCCTGAGCCTGACTCTTCTTGTCCTGTTGCTTGTTGCATATGAGAAGAGCCCAACCCTCACCTCAATCCAACCTCCCATTCAGGAAGCTATAGAGGACAATGAGGTCTGCCTTCAGCCTCCTCTTCTCAAGGCTAAGAGTTTACCCAAGAATTTGTCTTGTTTGCTCAAGAATTTCTCACAGGGCTTGTGTTCAAGGCCCTTCTCTGTTGGGGTTCTGTTGCCTTTCTCTAGACACACTCCAACCCATCGATGTCCTTTGAAAGATGCTCAGAGGGCTGCAGCAGCTCTGCTATGAGGACAGGCTGAGAGAGTTGGGGCTCTGCAGCCTGGAGAAGAGAAGGCTGCCAGGAGACCTTAGAGCAACCTCCCAGTATCTGAAGGAGGCTACAGGAGGGCTGGGGAGGGACTGTTCACAAGGTCTGGTAATGACAGGACGAGGGGGAATGGGTTCAAATTGGTGGAGGGGAGATTTGAACGGGATGTTAGGAGGAAGTTCTTCACAGTGAGGCTGGTGAGGCACTGGCACAGGTTGCCCAGGGAGGTTGTGGAGCACAGAAGCACCCAATGTGATCTTTGATCACATTGGGTGCTTCTGTGCTCCACAACCTCCCTGGAGGTGTTCAAGGCCAGGCTAGATGAGGTCTTGAGCAACCTGTTCTAGTGGGAGGGGTCCCTGCCTATGGCACAGGGGGGTTGGAGCTGGCTGATCTTTGAGGTCTCTTCCAACCTAAACCATTCTATGATTCTATGATTTCTGCATAGATGTGGAGCACCAGGACCAAACTGTATTTCTCTACATCAGTTCTATTGCTGATGTGTCTATCAGTGGTACAAAAAGTGGGCCCCAAAACTGACCCCAGTATTCCAGGTGTGGGCAATGTAGGAGCTGTTCATAAAGCATTCACTCTTAAGTAGGAGCTTTGTTGGGTTTAACAGAAAATGTTGTTTGTGTAGGACATTGCAACATAGTACAGGAACTGAGGGGGGGAAAAAAAAAGTAGTGGAAGAAATCTTACATTTGCATCTCTAAGCAGTTTCCATGGCTGCCTGCAAGAATTTTCCAGACCCCCTTGCTTTAATCCACCTAAGCCTTTCCTCTGCTGACTTGTAGAGCAACTGTTGAGCTGCAAGTTTCAGGTGGCCTCACTTCCCGAGCTGCAGCATTGTCAGCAGTGGGCCTGCCACTCAGCAGCAGTGCTGTCACTGTGCCCTCCTGCACTTCAGCTGCTTTGCCTGCCAGATAAGAGAAAAAGTGTTTGGACAAGCCTGGTGCCTTCTTCTTGCAGAATGACAAATACCTCCTTGCAGGCTGACCAGTATGGAAAACATCTGAAGTGAAACAACCCAAACCATCAGAGAGTTTTGGAGCATTTGGGTTTTGGCTCTCCAGGGATACTCTTTAGATTGAGCCATAACAAAATATGTGGGATTTGGCTTATTAAACATCATGACTGGACTGGTTAGCACCACAATGAGTCTTTTCCCTAGGGTTGCAAAGAACAAACTTGCTTAAATTTACTGCCTTGCTTCTCTGAAGCATCCCTTAACTTCATCTTGGTTTGCAGTATCCAAGCTTTGTCCTGCAAGCTACAGAATTCCTGCAGCCAGCTCACTGCTTTCACCTTGGGTGGCTGCACAAGGGCCACAGAGGGTCCCCTCCACTGGGTAACTATTGCAAAGGCAATTTTTGCTCCTCCTTTCTCCAAACTAGAGTTTCTTTTCTCTCCTCCAAGCTGCTCCTCTGGCTCACAGTCTGAGTGTTCCCTGCAGCAATGTTCTCATGCTGGTCTGATGAGGAACTGAGAAGAGACTGAAGAGCTTAGTCCTGCTGAGTTTAAAACCTGCTGTGATCCCTCACATAAAATAGGTTATGCACTAGAGAAGGAGAAGAGCTGCAAAGGGCTACAAAGATGCTGAGGGGACTGGAACACCTCTGCTGTGAGGGAAGACTGAGGGAATTGGGGCTGTTTGGTCTGGAGAAGAGCAGACTGAGGAGGAATCTCATCAATGCTTGAAGGGTGGGTGTCAGGACTATGGGATCAGGCTCTTGTCAGTGGCAATGACAGGGCAAGGGGTAAAGGGCACAAACCTTCCTGGATGTAAAGGGCTGCAATGGGCTACAAAGATGCTGAAAGGACTGGAACACCTCTGCTGTGAGGAAGACTGAGGGATTTGGGGCTGTTTAGCCTGGAGAAGAGCAGACTGAGGAGGAATCTCATCAATGCTTGAAGGGTGGGTGTCAGGACTATGGGATCAGGCTCATTTCAGTGGTGCCCATCAACAGGGTAAGGGGTAAAGGGCACAAACCTTCCTGGATGTAAAGGACTGTACAGGGCTACAAAGATGCTGAAAGGACTGGAACACCTCTGCTGTGAGGGAAGACTGAGGGAATTGGGGCTGTTTGGTCTGGAGAAGAGCAGACTGAGGAGGAATCTCATCAATGCTTGAAGGGTGGGTGTCAGGAGGGTAGGGCCAGGCTTCATTCAGGGGTTCCCAGACACAGGGCAAGGGGTAAAGGGCACAAATGTGAACATCAGAAGTTCCATTTAAATATGAGGAGGAACTTCTTTAATATAAGGCTGACAGAGCCCTGGAACAGGCTGCCCAGAGTGGTGGTGGAGTCTTTATCTCTGGTGTCATTCAAAACCTGCCTGAATGTGTCCCTGTGTGACCTTCCCTAGGGTGACTCTGCTTTGGCAGGGGGCTTAGAGTCAGTGATCTCCAGAGGCCTCTTCCAACCCCTAGCACTCTGTGGTTCTGTGAAGGTTGCATGATGAGTTTGACTCATCCAGTAAAAAAAAAAAAATGTAATGGTGAAGTTAAAAGGAAAGCCAAAGTTTATGGGATGAGTCAACAGAAGTGATTGCACTTTGCAGCTGCAGCATTGCTGCGTGGAAGGGAAGGGTGGAGAATGGCTCAGCCCTAGCCTAAGCCAACTGCCAGCTCAGTTTTCCTGTCATGTGAAGCTGTGTCTAAGGGCTACCAGCACTTTGGCTTGTTTGCTGTACTGGGCAAACTTTCCTTCTCCCATCCTCCTCTCTTTAGCCAGCTGGAAGGATATTTTACTATGTTCTCAGATTCTGCTTAGGTTCCCTGGCCTCCTGTCTTCCTTTGCATCCTGGCTGGTGTCTTAAAGAGATCTGAAAGCTAAGCACACTTTGTTGTCTTCTACTTGGTGACTGCAGGGCAGATAGATGAATAAAAAGGAGGGACAGTTTGGAGAAGAGGAGGCTCCCAGGGGACCTTCTGGTGGCTTTCCAGGATCTAAAGGGGGCTAAAAGAAAGCTGAGGAGGGACTTTTTAGACTATCAGGTACTGACAGGACTGGGGGGAATGGAGCAAAGCTGGAGGTGGGGAGATTGAGGCTGGAGGTGAGGAGGAAGTTGTTGAGCATGAGAGTGGTGAGAGGCTGGAATGGGTTGCCCCTGCAGGGAGGTGTTTGGGGCCAGATCCCTGGAGGTGTTTTTGGCCAGGCTGGCAGAGGCTGTGGGCAGCCTGCTCTAGGGTAGGGTGTCCCTGGGCATGGCAGGGGGGTTGGGACTGGATGATCCTTGTGGTCCCTTCCAACCCTGACAGATTCTATGATCCCATGGCAGGGAGGTTGGAACTGGCTGATTCTTGTGGTCCCTTCCAACCCTTACTGATTCTGTGATCCCATGGCAGGGAGGGTGGAACTTGATGATCTTTGTGGTCCCTTCCAACCCTGACTGATTCTAGGATTCATTCTCTGATTCTCTGACTGCAGAACAAACCCTTGATGTTTGCATCATTAGAACTGGAATGCAGGTCCTTCAGCTCACCACACTGCAAACTTTTGTCTTTCTTCTCCGTTAGAAATCCGTCTGCCAGTGCGAGCACAACACCTGTGGGGAGACCTGTGACCACTGCTGTCCTGGCTTCCACCAAAAGCCCTGGCATGCTGGCACTTTCCTGCTGAAGCACGAATGTGAACGTAAGTTGGAAGTGCTACAGAAGAGACAGGCTGAGAGCTGGGTGAGGGCAAACCTCGTGAAGTCCAATAAGGACAAGTGCAAGGTCCTGCATCTGGAGAGGAATAACAGCAGGCACCATTACAGGTGGCTAAAGAGCAGCTCCGTGGAGAAAGCTCTTGGAGTGCTGGTGGGCAGCAAGGTCTGCATGGGCCAGCAATGTGCCCCTGGGAGCAAGAGAGCCAATGGCAGCCTGGGGGGCATCAGGAAAAGTGTGGCCAGCAGGGCTAGGGAGGTTCTGCTCCCCCTCTACTCTGCCCTGCTGAGAGCACAGCTGCAATACTGTGTCCAGTTTGGGGCTCCCCAGTTCAGCAGAGACAGGGACCTGCTGGAGAGGGTTCAGCAGAGAGCCACAAAGATGAGTGGGGGACTTGAGCATCTCCCCTGTGGAGGCAGACTGAGAGCCCTGGGGCTGGTTAGGGTGGAGAAGAGAAGGCTGAGAGGGGATCTGAGCAATGTGTACAAATATCTGAGGGGTGGGGATCAGTGCCTGGGGCCAAGCTCTGTTTGGTGGTGCACAGCAAGAAGACAAGGAGCAATGGATACAAACTGGAACAGAGAAGATTTCAGCTCAACATGAGGAGAAACTTCTTTGGTGTGAGGGTGCCAGAGCCCTGGAGCAGGCTGCCCAGAGAGGTTGTGGAGTCTCCTTCTCTGGAGACTTTCCAACCCCACCTGGATGCATTCCTGTGTGCCCTGCCCTGGGTGATGCTGCCTTGGCAGGGAGGTTGGACTGGATGATCTCTGGAGGTCCCTTCCAACCTCTAAGGTTCTGTGACTCTGTGAAAGCTCACTGCTGGGGGAAGCTGAAATCAAAACCTCCAGGATGTGCAATTCATTCTATTTCTAAGCACATTTGTTTCTGAATCAATTACTGTTCATCTACTTGGTCTGGCTCCCAAAACCAGGTTGTTAGAGCCTGTGGATTCATGGAGTGATTTAACTCTCAGCCTCAGTGTAAGGTGCTGATCTTGGTGGAATACTCTCAAAAAAAAATCATTGTGGGTTGTGGTGGGTTGGATCTGATGAAATAGCAGGACTGCAGCCTGGTATATAAAAGATGAGAATTGAATGAACCCTCAGTAAGTTTGCAGAGGACACCAAACTGAGTGGCAGTATTGATCTGCTTGAGGGTAGGAAGGATCTACAGGGGGGACCAGGACAGGCTGGATCAGTGGGCAGAGGTCAGTTGTATGAGGTTCAGCAAGGCCAAAGTGATGGATCATGCCCTTTGGTCACAATAAATCCATGAACATTCCAGGCCTGGGGCAGTGTGGCAGGAAAGTGCCCAGCAGAGAACGACCTGGGAGGGTTGGTTGATAGCAGCTGAAGATGAGCCAGCATGTGCCCAGGTGGCCAAGGAGAGCAAAGCATCACAGGCACAGGAGAACTGCTTGATGGTCAAGAAAGCAAAGGGCAAGGTCCTGTGTCTGGTTTGGGGCAGTCAGGCTGGGGGATGCTGAGGTTGAGAGCAGCCCTGCAGAGAAGGGCTTGGGGGTGCTGGTGGGGGAGAAGCTGCACAGGAGGCAGCAATGGGCACTGGCAGCACAGAAGGCCAAGGGCAGCCTGGGCTGCATCCAAAGCAGTGTGGGCAGAGATGGAGAGAGGAGATCCTGCCCCTCTGCTCTGCTCTGGATAGAACTCAGCTGGAGAGATGTGTTCAGCAGTGAGGTCCTCAGCACAACAGAGATATGGACCTCCTGGAGATGGTCTAGAGGAGAGCCAGTAAGGTGCTCAGAGGGCTGGAGCACCTCTCCTGTGAAGGTGGGCTGGGAGAGTTGAGTCTGTTCAGCTTGTAGATATGGACCTGGTGGAGATGGTCTAGAGGAGAGCCATGAAGGTGCTCAGAGGGCTGGAGCACCTCTCCTGTGAAGGTGGGCTGGGAGAGTTGGGTCTGTTCAGCTTGTAGATATGGACCTGGTGGAGATGGTCTAGAGGAGAGCCATGAAGGTGCTCATAGGGCTGGAGCACCTCTCCTGTGAAAGTGGGCTGGGAGAGTTGGGTCTGTTCAGCTTGTAGATATGGACCTGGTGGAGATGGTCTAGAGGAGAGCCAGTAAGGTGCTCAGAGGGCTGGAGCACCTCTCCTGTGAAGGTGGGCTGGGAGAGTTGAGTCTGTTCAGCTTGTAGATATGGACCTGGTGGAGATGGTCTAGAGGAGAGCCATGAAGGTGCTCAGAGGGCTGGAGCACCTCTCCTGTGAAGGTGGGCTGGGAGAGTTGGGTCTGTTCAGCCTGTAGAAGAGAGGGCTCTGGGGAGACTGTACAGTGGCCTTTCAATAACTGAACAAGACCTAGAGGCAGGCTGGGGAGGGACTGTTTAGAAGGGCCAGTGGCAACAGGATAAAAGGCAATGGCTTGAACCTGGAGCAGGGGACATTTAAGTTGGACATGAGGAGGAGGAGGAAGCTCTTCAGAGTGAGAGTAGTGCAACAGCTTACCCAGAAGTGTGGTGGAGGTCCCATCCCTCAAAACATTCAAGGTCTAACTTGCTGTGGCCCTGAGCAGCCTGCTCTAGTTGGAGGTGTCCCTGCTGCCTGCAGAGGGGTTGGAGAAGCTGAGCTTTGGGGGTGCCTTCCAAGCTGCTGCATTCAGGATGTGCTGTCAGTTCCCCTGCAGGCAGCACCAGCGGTGAAACGACCTCGGCAAAGAGAGCAGCTGCAGCTGGGGAGTGCTCTCTCAAACTGTGCCTTCTCTTTCAGCGTGCAACTGCCACGGGAAGACTGAGGAGTGTTACTACGACCAAGATGTGGCAGAGAGGAACCAGAGTCTGAACGTGGAGGGGGAATACATCGGGGGTGGGGTCTGTGTCAACTGCACCGAGCACACCGACGGCATCAACTGCCAGACCTGCGTCGATGGCTACTTCAGACCCAAAGGGGTAAGCACACCTTCTGCTCCCACCTCCCTCCAGAGCACCAGGAGTTCAGCCAGGTCTAGGGAGGTTCTCCTCACCCCTCCTCTCTGCCCTGGTGAGACCACACCTGGGATGCTGTATCCGGTTTTGGGCTCTCCGCTTCAAGAGGGACAGGGAAGTGCTGGAGAGAGTCCAACGAGGAGCTATGAGGGTGATTAAAGGGACCTGAACATCTCTCCTATGAGGAAAGACAGAGAGAGCTGAGGTTGTTTAGTCTGGAGAAGAGAAGGCTGAGAGGGGAGGGACTTTTTAGGATGTTAGGTAGTGATAGGACTGGGGGGAATGGAATAAAGCTAGAGAGATGGGTAGATTCAGACTGGATGTAAGGAAGAAGTTCTTCATCATGAAGGAGGTGAGACCCTGGAACAGGTTGCCCAGGGACATGGTGGTGCTTAAGGTCAGGCTGGATAAGGCTCTGGCACAGTCTGATCTAGTGTGAGGTGTCCTTGCTCAAGGCAGGGGAACTGGAACTGGAGCATCCTTGTGGTCCCTTCGAACCCTGACTGACTCTATGGTTCTATGATCTCACTGGTGTCAAGAGGAAGGGGACAGGGTCTTTTCAATACCACCCAGTAACAGGACAAGGAATAACAGAACCCAGAAGCCCACCTCAGCATGAGAAACTTCTTTGGTGTGAGAGTACTGGAGCCCTGGAGCAGGCTGCCCAGAGAGGTCATGGAGTCTTCTTCTCTGGAGATTTCCAAAGCCAACCTGGACATGTAGTTATGTGACCTGCCCTAGGTAATCCAGGTTTGGCAGGGATGTTGGACCTGATGATCTCTGGAGGCCTCTTCCCATCACTAACATTCACAGAATCAAAGAACCTTAGAGGTTGGAAGGGACCTCCAGAGATATAGAATCCTAGAATCAGTCAAGGTTGGAAAGGACCACAAGAATCAGCCAGTCCCAACCCCCCTGCCATGCCCAGGGACACCCTACCCTAGAGCAGGCTGCCCACAGCCTCTGCCAGCCTGGCCAAAAATGCCTCCAGGGATCTGGCCCCAAACACCTCCCTGCAGGGGCAACCCATTCCAGCCTCTCACCACTCTCATGCTCAACAACTTCCTCCTCACCTCCAGCCTCAATCTCCTCACCTCCACCTTTGCTCCATTCCCCGCCCCCTCACTCCCTCACACCCTCAAAAGTCCCTCCCCAGCTTTTTTGTAGCCCCCTTCAGATGCAGGAAGGCCACCAGAAGGTCCCCTGGGAGCCTCCTCTTCTGCAGCCTGCACAGCCCCAACTCTTTCAGGCTGTGCTCACAGCAGAGGTGCTCCATTGAGTCCAACCTGCCTGCCAAGGTAGGATCAGCATTCAGTGATTCTGGGTGAGAGCAGAGGACACCATGTGGGCTGCCATTCTCTGAAGGTGCATTTCTAACCCTGCTCTGATGTTGCTCCTCACAGCTGGAAGTCCAGAGAGCGAAGGCTGGCCCAAAGAGGGAGGCCAACTCTGTTGATACGAAGCAACACATTTGAGGTCAGGGCCTCCAGCTTGTGTTTCAGTTTGATTTAAAAGAGGATGTGGGTCCTGTAAACAGCACTGGGTAAATGGAATCCCAGATTTATTGTCAGAGATCAAAGAAACACTGCTGCATTTCCTAGTGGAGCAAGAGAGTCTGTAATTTTGGGGTTTTTTTTAGGGGGTAACACAGGATTAATAAGCACTGCAGCTCTGTAGTGGCTGCTGACTGCCTTTCATTTCAGTGCAGCAGGGATTGTTTCCTCTGTTTCATCACACAAGGCTGTATTTTCATCCAAGCTGAAGCTGTCAGGAGATGAATCTTGTATTGTGTTGTGCTGCCAATATGGGCTGCGCTCTCCGCCTGCCTCAGCTCCTGATATTTTGGCTGTGTGGTTTCTGTGGGTAAATCACAGCCTTTCGTCTGGTTTTCAACCCTCAAACACAGAAAACATCAGCAAACAGCAATAATTCTCTTTCCTCTGGTATGCTGGGAGCTTTAGAGCTTGAGGAAAGGAGTGCTGCAACAGCAGGGGGCTTGATTTCCCCTCTGACATCAGGTTACGATCACAGAATCACAGATTGGCGTAATTTGGAAGGCATCTCAGAGATAATCTGCTCCAACCCCCCCTGCTGTGGGCAGGGACACCTCTCAGCTAGACTTGGCTGTCCAACTTGGCCATGAACATCTCAGGGGAGGGGGCAGCATCCACAACCTCCCTGGGCAACCTATTCCAGAGTCTCATCACTCTCATACTGAGCAACTTCTTCCTCAGCTCCAGCCTAACCCTGCTCTGCCTCAGCTCCAAACCATTCCCTCTTGGCCTGGCTCTAGATACCCTCAGCACAAGTCCCTCTGCAGCCTTCCTGTAACACCCCTTCAGGTACTGGCAGGCAGCTCTAAGGTCCCCCTGGAGCCTTCTGTTCTCCAAGCTGAACACCCCCAGCTCCCTCAAGCTATCCTTCAATCATCTTTGTAGCTTCCTATGGACTCATAGAATCATAGAATGGTCTAAGTTGGAAGAGACCTCAAAGATCATCCAGTTCCAACCCCCCTGTGCCACAGGCAGGGACACACTCCAGCAGTTCTGTATTCTCCTGCTGGGGAGAGCAGAACTGGAGGCAGGATTTGGTGGTAGGGTCTCAGCAGAGCAAAGCCAAGGGGCAGAATCACCTCTTGACCTGCTGGTGGTGCAGCTGAGGATACAATTTGCCTTCTGGGCTGCATGATGATGAGGTCTTTTCTAACCTTCATGGTTCTGTGATTCTAGTGGGGATTTTATAGATGTGTGTATCTGTAGTCTGAGTACAGACTTAGCCAACAGGAAACTTCTACTTTACACTTCCAGTGTGGTATTAGGCCAAGATTTAAGTACAGTTGAGGTAACTCCTTCAAGAACAAAAGGAAATGATTCCATTGTCTAATGGTCACTTTTCACTTTATTTATTCAGTTACTGACTAACTTCAGTTATGTATTTTTTTCTAATCCTGTTGACCAGAACTTCTGAACTGTTTGTCAATATTCCTTTAGGCAGTGGATGCTTAAAATCTACTTCATTACACTTAGAGGTTTGAATCCTACCAGGGTCTGTTCTCCTCTCATCACCTGGATTTCCAGTTAAAAACATATTGGTGTCTACATCACTTATTTCTAACCAAAACCCCCCAAAATCCAACCTCAATGCTTAGGCTGCATGGGCTAAGTTTGGCAACCATCTCCTTGTTGTTCAAGTCATGGAACACAGAATTCATTTTCTCTTACTTTTCCTGTTTAAGAAGTGAGCAAAAGCTTCCAGTTGAGATTTGATGTTGTAACCTTTTTTGTTTTATAAGCATTGCCAGAGAGCCCAGATCCATGCCATGGAACATGCCAACCAAGTCATGGAACACAGAATTCATTTCCTCTTACTTTTCCTGTTTAAGAAGTGAGCAAAAGCTTCCAGTTGAGATTTGATGTTGTCACCTCTTTGGTTTTATAGGTATTGCCAGAGAGCCCAGATCCATGCCAGCCATGTTCCTGTGATCCAGTTGGGTCTCTACATGACACCTGTGTCAAAGATGAGAAACATGCAGAAGGAGGTAAGATCCATAAAGGGCAGTGAGGTAAGATCCAGGAAAGGTTCAGAGAATCACAAGAATGGGTTGGGTTGGAAGAGACCTCAAAGCAGCCTTAGAGTACCTGAAGGGGCTCCAGGAGAGCCTTTTGCCAAGGGCTGGGAGTGACAGGATGAGAGACAATGGCTTTGAGCTGGAAGAGGGGAGATGAGGAAGAGTGAGGGTGGTGAGACATTGGCACAGGTTGCCCAGGAAGGTTGTGGCTGCCCCTGCCTGGAGGTGTTCAAGGCCAGGCTGGATAAAGCCTTGAGCAATCTGGGCTGGTGGGAGGTGTCCCTGCCCATGGCAAGGGGGCTACAATTAGATGATCTTTAAGGTTCCTTCCAACCCAACCATTCTCAGTACACTGCTGACCATAGAAGGGGCAAGGATCTTTAATGTCCCTTCCAATCCAAAGCTTTCTAGCAATCTTCTATGACTTGCAGACTTGGGAATGTTTGGAAAGTTTGGAATGTGTTGGAGAATTTTGGCTCTAAAGAGCTGGTTTGTTTTGTTTTTTTTTTTTTTTTTTTCTCTTCTCCTTACAGCAGCAATTAAAACTCCTCCAACCTGAATGTTTTAATCTCTTTTACTCTCTAAGCAGATTTCCATCTGAAACCTAGCAAAGCAAGCTGCTTGGAAGCTGCCCAGTCTGTGCCAGCTATATTGTCAATGTAGGTTTGCAGGCTCTTTGCCATAGCCCTGTAAAAGCTAGCTTCAAAAGGAGGAAATTCTGCTTCTTGTCCTTTGGAAGCAAGGAGCTGCTGCATTTTCCTGGCTCTGTTGTTGACAAACTCCTGCAAATGCTGTAGGAAGATAACAACAAAGCCTGCTGTTAAGAGGGGTTTTATTTGGGCTAATTGCAATCAATCCAGGAGAGAAGATGCAGCCATCTTTTCTTTTTAACAAGAGGTCAGAGGAACAGAAAAGCAGCCTAGCAGAGGTGAAATATAGGAGGCAAAAGTGTGAAATCGCCTTTGAAGCCCAAGCACTGATTACATCAGGTCAATATAATGATACTGATTAGTGCTAGACTGGTGTCCAGAGAGGGTTGAACATTAGGGCTGTGTGGGTGGGCAGACAGAGCCAACCCTAATGGCCAACCCACTCTGGACACCACTCTGGCAGTAATCAGTATCAGTAACCTCACCCAGAATCAGTAACCCCACCCAGCTACTCCCTCACTGTCCTCCACAATGAGGCAGGGTTGGCTGGGTGGGCAGACAGGGCAAACCCTAATGGCCACCACTTTGGCAGTAACCAGTATCAGTAGCCCCAACCCAGTATCATCAGTAACCTCATCCAGACTCTCAATTTCCTCCTCAAGGGCACAGTAGGTGAAACTACAATGAAGCAGCTCACAGCCTGAGGTAAAGACCAGGAGATCAGTTATAGAATCCTAGAATCAGTCAGGGTTGGAAGGCAGCACAAGGATCAGGCAGTCCCAATCCCCCTGCCATGCCCAGGGACACCCTACCCTAGAGCAGGCTGCCCACAGCCTCTGCCAGCCTGGCCAAAAACACCTCCAGGGATCTGGCCCCAAACACCTCCCTGCAGGGGCAACCCATTCCAGCCTCTCACTACTCTCATGCTCAACAACTTCCTCCTCACCTCCAGCCTTAATCTCCTCACCTCCAGCTTTGCTCCATTCCGCTCACTCCTCTCACTCCATCACAGCCTCAAAAGTCCCTCCTCAGCTTTTTTGTAGCCCCCTTCAGATGCTGGAAGGCCACCAGAAGGTCCCCTGGGAGCCTCCTCTTCTGCAGCCTGCACAGCCCCAACTCT
>VWZI01022810.1:39900-49911 GCA_013396835.1 Psilopogon haemacephalus
AAGGAAAGGAAAGGAAAGGAAAGGAAAGGAAAGGAAAGGAAAGGAAAGGAAAGGAAAGGAAAGGGGAAAAAGGAAAGAAAAGAAAAGAAAAGGCTTCAATCTATCAGCTCATGCTACATACACAGAGAAAGCTCTGCTGTGACAGATGAATAGCACCAAAATCTACTTAGACAATGAAGCTGATTCTCACTTTATGCAAGAGTCACATGCTCTCTGTCTCTGGAAATAAAAAATCTAGCCAGATCACACTTCTGATTCCTTGGCTATCAACTCTAGATCAGAAAGCAGAGGCTTTTACAGTATTCTGGCTGAAAAGGGAGCCCCATTGAAGATGTGTGGCCAGCAGATCAAGGGAGGTGATTGTGCCCCTCTGCTGTGCTCTGCTGAGAGCCCACCTGGAGTAGTGCATCCAGTGCTGGAGCCCCTGGGCCAAGAGGGATGTGGAGATGCTGGAGGTGTGCAGAGAAGGGCCCCGAGGATGCTGAGAGGGCTGCAGCAGCTCTGCTGTGAGCACAGCCTGAAAGAGTTGGGGCTGTGCAGGCTGCAGAAGAGGAGGCTCCCAGGGGACCTTCTGGTGGCCTTCCAGGATCTGAAGGGGGCTACAAAAAAGCTGGAGAGGGACTTTTGAGGCTGTGATGGAGTGAGAGGAGTGGGGGGAATGGAGCTGGGGAGGGGCTGAGGGAATTTGGGCTGTTTAGCCTGGAGAAGAGCAGACTCATCTCATCAGTGCTTAAAGGGTGGGTGTCAGGAGTATGGGATCAGGCTCTTTTCAGTGGTGCTCAGTGATGGGGCAAGGGAAAAAGAGCACAAACTTGAAGATCCGAAGTTCTACCTAAACATGAGGAGGAACTACCTTTTCAGCCAGACTTTAATATCCCTGCCCATGGCAGGGGGGTTGGAACTAGATGATCTTTGTGGTCCCTTCCAACCCTGACTGATTCCATGATTCTCTGATTCTAAGGGTGATGGTGCAGTGGAACAGGCTGCCCTGTAACACTGTGAGTCCCCACCATGTCCACCTTCTCCTTTCTGCCCTCTCTTTGTTTCCCTTTCTGCTCCTCTCATCCCTTTTCAAGTGCTTGTGGGAGTGAAATGCTCCCCTTTGCAGATAGCTGAGAGACAGATCCGTGCCCATTTCTTTTCCCCAGCAGTCTTCAAATTCAAATCAAAGCAGATTATGGTCAAAGGGACACCGAAAATCGTCAGATTAGTTATGCTCCATATGAAGAATAAAGTGGCACGTCTGGACAAGTTAATAGCAGGTCTTAGGATAAAATGCTTCCCTTCTTTTAATCACATCTTTCAGTTACATCTGATGAGCTCTAAATTTACTAAAGGTAGTTTTTCTTGTGAAGGAAATTGACTGCTGGGCAAAAAAAAAGAAACCAAACGACAAAAACCACCACAATTCTGTGTGTAAGCAGCCAAAATGCGGCCAAGTGGGCATTAGGTTGTTGTTTTTGCCACTTTGGCCAGAATAAACTGGAGTGCAGAAAGGTGAGGGAGAAGCAGAAACGTCTGCTGTGTCACTGATTATCTCACAGAGCTTTCTGAAGGGCAAGGCCTGGTTTTTACATCATTTAGAACTGGGCAGAAAGGAGTATTTGTAAATAAATGAGGCTGTAGCAACAGGATAGGTTACAGCTCCTTCCCAACATCAAATGCACCTCTGCTGTGAGGACAGCCTGAAAGAGTTGGGGCTGTGAAGGCTGCAGAAGAGGAGGCTCCCAGGGGACCTTCTGGTGGCCTTCCAGCATCTGAAGGGAGCTTTTGCTGAGGAGGGACTTTTTAGTCTCCCAGGGAGTGGCAGGAGTGGGGGGAATGGAGCAAAGATGGAGGTGGGGAGATTGAGGCTGGAGGTGAGGAGGAAGTTGTTGAGCATGAGAGTGGTGAGAGGCTGGAATGGGTTGCCCCTGCAGGGAGGTGTTTGGGGCCAGATCCCTGGAGGTGTTTTTGGCCAGGCTGGCAGAGGCTGTGGGCAGCCTGCTCTAGGGTAGGGTGTCCCTGGGTATGGCAGGGGGCTTGGGACTGCCTGATCCTTGTGGTCCTTTCCAATTCTGACTGATTGTATGAGTCCAGGTGTGTTTATTGCATGGCTTTCTGCTGGGGAAGTGTTTGCAGACCTGGCCCATGGTTGGCAATCATCTGTGGTTAGAATCATAGGATTGTTTAGCTTGGAAAAGACCTCTAAGATCATCCAGTCCAACCAACAACCTAAGGCCACCATGGCCATTAAACCATGCCATGGCCAAATATTTCCTAAACATCTCCACAGATGGAGACTTCACCATCTCACTGGGCAACCTCTTCCACTATTTCACCACTCTCAGTGTGCAGAACTTTCTTCTGATATCCCACCTAAATCTCCCCTACTCTTGTTTCAACCATTCCCACTCAGTCTATCCCCATGGGCCTTTCTAAACAGTCCCTCCCCAGTCTTCCTCTAGGTCCCCTTCACATATTGGAATGTAGCTCTCAGGTCTCCCCAGAGCCTTCTCTTCTCCGGGCTGACCAGACCCAGCTCTCCCAGCCTGTCTTTGTAGGAAAGGTTCTCCAGCCCTCTGCTCATTTCATGTCCCTCCTCAGGACCCACTCCACCAGGTTCATATTTCTCTTGTGTTGGGGGTCCCAGAGTGGGATACAGCACTGTGGGTGAGGTCATCCCCAGAGCAGAGGGGCAGGATCCTCTCTCTCCATCTCTGCCCACACTGCTTTGGGTGCAGCCCAGGCTGCTCTTGGCCCACTGTGCTGCCAGTTCCCATTGCTGCCTCCTGTGCATCTTCTGTCCCACCAGCACCCCCAAGTCCTTCTCTGCAGGGCTGCTCTCAACCTCATCACCCCCTAGCCTGGATTGGTACTGAGGATTGCCCCAACCTGAGTGCTGGACCTTGCTCTTTGCCTTATGGAGCCTGGATTGGTACTGAGGATTGCCCCAACCTGAGTGCTGGACCTTGCTCTTTGCCTTATGGAGCCTGGATTGGTACTGAGGATTGCCCCAACCTGAGTGCTGGACTTTGCTCTTTGCCTCATGGAACCTCATGAGGTCCTCCTCAGCCACCTCTGCAGCCTGTCTGGGTCCATGTGCTGTTATTTCTGAGCAGCCAGGGTAACTTCTGTTGTGTAGAGGTATTCCCACCCCAGAACACTCTTGCCTACAAATGTCTGTGCAGCCCTGCAGTTATACTTCCCTGCAGAGTGTGAAGCTGCAGATCTGGAGCTCCAACCTGTGCCAGCTGACAAGAACACTCTGCCATGCTCTTGCAGGAACACGCCGAAGGAGAGAGCTGCGACCGCTGCAAGCCAGGCTTCTTCAACCTACAGCAGGGTAATCCCAAAGGCTGTGAGGAATGCTTCTGCTCTGGCAAGACAGATGTCTGCACACCCTCCCACCTCACCTACAGCAGGGTAAGAAAAACCAGAGTGGCTCAGTGCAGGTTGTTGGCTTTGCCTCTCTCCCTGTCGGCACCGTCTGTTGTCACCAAAGTGCAGCTCCTTGCAGAATCATCCAAGTTGGTTTCTGCCCCCTGAAGTTGTTTTTATCTGGGCAAAAGAAAGTGCTGGGCAGCTCTGTCACAGCTCAGGGCCAGCCACAGCCAAGCCCCATGCAGCCACTCACACACAACTGCCCCCCACGCTCCTTCCTCCCATAAGGATGGGAAAGAGAAATCAGGAGTAAAATGCAGAGCCCTGTGGGTGAGATAGAGAGAGCTGAAGAGAGTGATACAAAGAGCAGGGAAGCAACAGGACTGAGAAGGAGAGAAATTGAATTATATAAATTGGGAATAATAAAAAGAACACTTTATATCTGTTTATATCTATGTAGGGCCATGAGGATGCTCAGAGGGCTGCAGCAGCTCTGCTGTGAGCTGTGAGGGCTGTGCAGGCTGCAGAAGAGGAGGCTCCCAGGGGGACTTTCTTGTGGCCTTCCAATATCTGAAGTGGACTGCAAAAAGAGCTGGGGAGGGACTTTTGAGGCTATCAGGGAGTGACAGGACTAGGGGGAATGGAGCAAAGCTGGATGTGGGGAGATTGAGGCTGGAGGTGAGGAGGAAGTTGTTGAGCATGAGAGTGGTGAGAGGCTGGAATGGGTTGCCCCTGCAGGGAGGTGTTTGGGGCCAGATCCCTGGAGGTGTTTTTGGCCAGGCTGGCAGAGGCTGTGGGCAGCCTGCTCTAGGGTAGGGTGTCCCTGGGCATGGCAGGGGGGTTGGGACTGGTTGATCCTTGTGGTGCCTTCCAACCCTGACTGATTTTAGGATTCTGTTATGAATTATGCAAAATTAATAACAGATATTAATTCTGCTATCCAGGTGAAGATTGTTAATAGCCATGAAAATTGATTATTAACATTAAATCATTATTAAATCTGGCCAGAAGACTTAGTCACAATCTTCAAAATACACAGTTTGGATATTTACACACCCAGGGAACAGGCAACCCAGAAGGAATATCTAGCAAAAAAAAAAAGATGAAACTTAGAGGTGGAAAGAGGTTCTTAGTTTCAATCATACCTCTTGCCCCCTAGGGGACCTGAGAGGCTCCTTGCTGCTGCCAGGGCAGAAGGCACAAGAGAATCTAACTAGAGAATTCCTTACAAAAAGGCTTTTAGTCTTTGCTCACAAAATAGGATCAGACAGCACCCAAACACTTGAAGGGAGTTGTGTTGGTGTCTGGAAAGTCATTGCAGGCAAAGCAGAGCATAATGTGGCAGGGCAGAGCAGGCAAAAGCAAAAGCAGGTCTGTGGCAGAAGCCTGTTTAGTGCTTGCCCAAATGTGCTGGCTCCTTTGGCCACAGATTGACCCATCAGAATGGTACTTTGCCTAACCTGACCACGTTAGGTGAAGGCAGGAGCTTGCTTGCCCCTATTTAGGAGGATGTGCCTGTTTCCAGTGCACAGGAATTGTTTGCTGGGCACATGGTGGCCTTCCTTTCTCAGATTAAAGAGTGAGCTTCTGCAGGGAAGAGTCACAGAATTAGTCAGGTTGGAAAAGACCTTTGAGGTCATCGAGTCCAACCTAGCACCTAACAGCTTCTAATGAACTAAACCCTGGCACTAAGTGCCTCATGCAGCCTCTTGAACACCTCCAGGGATGGGGACTCCACCACCTCCCTGAGCAGCCCATTCCAATGCCAATCTCTCTCTCTGCCAACAACTTCCTCCTAACATCCAGCCTGAACCTGCCCTGCCACAGCTTCAGCCTCTGTCCCCTCCTTCTGTCCCTGGCTTCCTGGCAGCAGAGCCCAACCCCAGCTGGCTACAACCTCCCTCCAGACAGCTGCAGAGAGCAATGAGCTCTGCCCTGAGCCTCCTCTTCTGCAGGCTGCACACCCCCAGCTCCCTCAGCCTCTCCTCTTGGGGCTGTGCTCCAGGCCCCTCCCCAGCCTTGCTGCCTTTCTCTGGGCACCTTCCAGCACCTCAACATCTTTCTTCAACTGAGGGGCTCAGAACTGGACACAGGACTCAAGGTGTGTGCTGAGCAGTGCTGTGTCCAGGGCTGGTCTTATGCTTTGGCCACACTAACCCCATGCAGCTACAGACTGGGGGATGAGTGGTTAGAGAGCAGCCTGGCAGAGAGGGACCTGAGGGTGCTGAGTGACAACCAACTGGACATGAGCCAGCAGTGTGCCCAGCTGGCAGGGAAGACCAATGGCATCTTGACTTACACCAGGAGCAGTGTGGCCAGCAGCACTGGGGATGTCATTCTGCCCTGTACTGGCACTGGGGAGGCCTCAGCTCAAGCACTGGGTGCAGCACAGTATCAGAAAGATATTGAGGTGCTGGAGTAGGTCCAGAGGAGACTGGGGAAGGGACTGGAGGGGAAGGCTGATGAGGAGAGGCTGAGGGAACTGGGGGTATTCAGCCTGGGGAAGAAGAGACTCAGGAGGGACCTTATCACTCTCTACAGCCACCTAAAGGGAAGCTGTAGTCAGGTGGGGGTCAGGCTCTGCTCCCAGGCAGCTTGTGACAGGATGAGAGGGTATGGCCTGAAGCTGTGCCAGGGGAGGTTTAGGTTGGATGTTAGGAAGCACTTCCTGATGGAAAGGGGAATTAAACACTGGAATGGGCTGCCCAGGGAGGTGGTGGAGTCACCATCCCTGGAGGTGTTCAAGCAAAGCCTGGATGGGGCACTTGGTGGCATGGTCTGGGTGATGTGGTCCATAGGCTGGACTTGGTGATCTCAGAGCTGTATTTGAGCCTCACTAATTCTGTCCTCATGTGACAAAGGTGGGTGCCTTACAAGGGGCATGGGGAGTGAATTTAGCAAGCTGAATTCCTCAGAAAGGATGGAGGGGATAGGGGTGGGGGTGAAGCCTCTGTTCTTATTTGTGCTGGAGAAAAATGTCTTTAGCCTGCAAACACCTCCAAACTTGAAATTAGTTCTCAAAGCTCAGAGCCTGATTCTACTGTAATGGATGAATGTTAAATATTCATGTCTGTAGATGGAGCCTGGGAAATGTCTTCCAGCTCCTGGTGTTGGCTGTATTGGTATGCTGGAAGCCTGCAAGTAAAATCAGATCTGCCCAATGTGGCCATTTCTGTGGCAGCAACTGGAAAAAAAATTCCATCCCAGGGCTCATTTATTGTCCTGCTGGTATCCAGGCTCCAGAAGCTGTCCTTGTATCAGCAGCGTGCTCTTCTCTGATGATTAATATGGGATTTGAGAAATTCAAGTTCTGCTGCTTTGCAGCCTTCTTTTGGCTTTCTAAAAAGGAAGGGACAAGGAAAAAAAAAAAAAAAAAAGAAGTTGTATGTGAGCTCCTAAGTTGTAAGGGTTTAGAATTACAAACTGTTATCATTTGGGCTTCACTTCTGGAGAAGAAGAGGCTGAGGGGAGACCTCGTTGCTCTCTACAGCTCCCTGAAGGGAGGTTGGAGCTAAGTGAAGGTTGGGATTTTCTCCCTAGTACCATGAGATAGAACAAGACTAAATGGCCTGAAGTTGTGTCAGGAGAGGGTTAGATTGGAGATGAGGAAAAATTTGTTTGCTGCAAGAGTGGAAAGGGATTGGAACAAGCTGCTGAGGGATCATCTTAGAGGTGCCCAGTTCTGGATCCCTCCATTCAAGAAGGACCTCAGGGGACTGCTTGAAAGAGTCCATGGCAGAGCCAAAAAAATGAAGGGGATGGAAAATCTTCCTTAGGAGAAGAGCTTGAGGGAGCTGGGGCTTGAAGCTTGGAGAGGAGGAGCCTGAGGAAAGCCTGAGAGCCCTGGGGCTGGTTAGTCCAGAGAGAAGGCTGAGAGTGGATCTAATCAATGTCTGTAAATAGCTCCACATGAGGAACAACTTCTTTACTGGAAAGGTCCCAGAGGACTGGCACAGGCTGCCCAGAGAGGCTGTGAAGTCTCCTCTGGAGCCTTTCCAGCCCTGTCTGGATGTGTTCCTGTGTGACCTGAGCCAGATTTTATGATCCTGCTCTGGAAGGAGGGTTGGACTTGATCTCCAGAGGTCCCTTCCAACCCCTAACATCCTGTGATCCTGTCAGTGTCTCTAACTTCTAAACTGGGAGATTGTGAATGAAAGAACATGTAAGTACATCAACATTTGGAAGGAAATTCCTTCTTTCCCAAGAAAAAAACAAAAAAAGCAAGGATATGCAAATCCCTAACCTCTGCTCTTCAGAGGGGGCTTATCTTTGGACATAATGACCACAACGATTGGAATTCTTTGACCACAACAATTGGAATTCTTAATTATATCTCTGAGGATCACAGATGAAAACAGAAGCAGCAACAAGAAACATTTGAGCACTAAAAAAAAAAAAAAAAAAAAAAATTGAACAAAAAAAAAAAAAAAAAAAAAAAAAAAAGAGAGCAGATCTCTACAATCCTGTCCCTGTGAACCAGAATCCACTGACACTAATCATTCCAACACAGCTTCTTCCAGGGGGGTTGTGGAGTCTCCCTCTTTGGAGATGTTCAAACCTACCTGGATGTGTTGCTGTGTGATCTGCTCTAGGTGACCCTGCTCTGGCAGGGGGGCTGGACCAGATGCTCTTTCAAGATCCCTTCCATCCCTTGATATATGATTCTGTGATCTGATTCTATGTGTTGCTGTGTGATCTGCTCTAGGTGCCCCTGCTCTGGCAGGGGGGCTGGACCAGATGCTCTTTCAAGATCCCTTCCATCCCTTGATATATGATTCTGTGATCTGATTCTATGTGTTGCTGTGTGATCTGCTCTAGGTGCCCCTGCTCTGGCAGGGGGGCTGGACCAGATGCTCTTTCAAGATCCCTTCCATCCCTTGATATATGATTCTGTGATCTGATTCTATGTGTTGCTGTGTGATCTGCTCTAGGTGATGCTGCTCTGGCAGGGGTTGGCCTAGATGATCTTTGGAGGTCATTTCCAGCCCCTGACATTCTATGATTCTCTGATATGATTCTATGTGTTGCTGTGTGGTCTGCCCTAGGTGATGCTGCTCTGGCAGGGGTTGGCCTAGATGATCTTTTGAGATCCTTTCCAGCCTCTGACATTCTATGATTCTGTGATCTGATTCTATGTGTTCCTGCATGATCTGCTCTGGGTGATGCTGTTCTGGCAGGGGTTGGCCTAGATGATCTTTTGAGATCCTTTCCAGCCTCTGACATTCTATGATTCTGTGATCTGATTCTATGTGTTCCTGCATGATCTGCTCTGGGTGATGCTGCTCTGGCAGAGGTTGGACTGGATGAGCTTTGGAGATCCCTTCCAGCCCCTGACANCTCTGACATTCTATGATTCTGTGATCTGATTCTATGTGTTCCTGCATGATCTGCTCTGGGTGATGCTGCTCTGGCAGGGATTGGCCTAGATGATCTTTGGAGGTCATTTCCAGCCCCTGACATTCTATGATTCTGTGATCTGATTCTATGTTTTCCTGCATGATCTGTTCTAGGTGATGCTGCTCTGGCAGGGATTGGCCTAGATGATCTTTGGAGGTCCTTTCCAGCCCCTGACATTCTATGATTCTGTGATCTGATTCTATGTGTTCCTGCATGATCTGCTCTAGGTGATGCTGCTCTGGCAGGGATTGGCCTAGATGATCTTTGGAGGTCCTTTCCAGCCCCTGACATTCTATGATTCTGTGATCTGATTCTATGTGTTCCTGCATGATCTGCTCTAGGTGATGCTGCTCTGGCAGGGGTTGGACTGGATGAGCTTTGGAGATCCCTTCCAGCCCCTGACACTCTGTGATTCTGTGATCCTGATCCTGGCATCCTATGATTCAAATTACTCAGAAGTTAAAGCTTCTATTCACATGCAACAGAGACTTTTTTTTTTTTTTTTTGCTGCTATTGCTTTCCTGAACTGTTTCCTTTGTTCCCAAAGTGCTATTAATCACATGAACCTAACGAGCTTGGAAGTGGGAGCACGGGAGGCTGCGTGGCTGCTGAAGTGATTGATGTCCTGATTCTCATTGTAATGTGTTTTGTTTGGCTTTTGAATCCTTTTGTTTTTTTTTGTTTCCCTCCCCTCCTGTCACTCTAGATAGAAGACATGAACGGCTGGTCTCTGACTGATGTCCCAGGGCTCAGCAGAATCACCCCCAAGCAAAAGGGATTTGATGGGCACCAGCAGCTGAGCATCAGCAACGTGGCTGCCAGGAAAGTGCTGCCACAGGTTTACTACTGGAGCGCCCCAAGCTCTTATCTGGGCAACAAAGTAAGTGCAGATCATAGAATCATAGAATCATAGAATGGTCTAGGTTGGAAGAGACCTCAAAGATCAGCCAGTTCCAACCCCCCTGTGCCACAGGCAGGGACACCTCCCACTAGATCAGGACGCTCAAGACCTCATCCAGCCTGGCCTTGAACACATCCAGGGAGGGAGCAGCCACAACCTCCCTGGGCAACCTGTGCCAGTGTCTCACCACCCTCACTGTGAAGAACTTCCTCCTAACATCCCATTCAAATCTCCCCTCCGCCAATTTGAACCCATTCCCCCTCGTCCTGTCATTACAAGACCTTGTGAACAGTCCCTCCCCAGCCCTCCTGTAGCCTCCTTCAGATACTGGAAGATTGCTCTAAGGTCTC